>ARYC01009425.1:0-13895 GCA_000711775.1 Oxytricha trifallax | reverse complement strand
AAGATCATGAGAATGAAGAGGAAGAAAAAGAAGTTATCACAACTAATTTATCAAAAAGTTCCTTTTCACATTTTCGTTATCAGACGGTGAGCGAGTTATCGAGTGAGAAAGTTATTATAGGAAAATCTTCCCTGCATTAAGTGTTGACTTAAAAATCTGAAAACTAGATTTCTCCTAAGGAAATATTAAATTAAGGATTGCCTCCTATCATATAACTTGGGACTATCAACCATTGTCTTAAAAATGAAAACTATCAAGGTGATTGTATTCAAAGTCCTTCATTGATATCGGATATGCAATAATCATAAGCTTTGGAAAAAAAAATTTCCTAAACTTCTCAACAACAATTTTTACTTAAACCAGCAGAAGAAAGTTCTCAGAACTAAATTGGCTTCTAAAGTCTTTCGAAGAAGCTATAAATTGATTCAAATTCAAGAAGGTTAATAAGATCAAATTAAGCAGAGTTTTTTCCTGTCAAGCAAAATTTTGAATAAACAAAGTAAAACCCAAATCCATCACTAATGGGGTCTGTAAACTCATTCCTCAACTTAAATTTTGGCAAGTAGATTTTTCATCCTTTGACTTTTAAATCTCTGCCAATGTTTAATGCAAAGCAATATTATCATACACCATTTCCCAATTAAAAGGATATTATCTAATCATAAAAGTATCAAGCCCTTTCAGCTGTAAGTTATTAGCATTTTAATAATAACCGACTAACACTAACCCCTAGGTTCTAATTAATGCACTTAATGTAAAGAGGACACCGATAATTCTTTTATAGATGAATGATTCATAAAAGCAAATACCTGAAGAATAAGGTACAATTGATGATACTCAATGAAAACTTATAGTCAAAGAGTTAAGTAAAATTTTAAATGAAATCTTAACAAATATAAAAAGAGAATCTAACTATTAATGGGGAGATATTAATGAGGTCAAACTCAAAGAGTAAGGAACGTCACTTATTCATGATTATATCACAAGGTCAAAGTACTAACTTGATATGCCAAAAGAACTGAAAGAGAGCACGGCTTAAATTGAATATGGAGAAATCACTTATGGTAGCCTGGAAAAAATTATCTCTTCCTTCAAAGATTGTGGCTTCTCAAATCAATCAGTGTTTATGGATATTGGTTCTGGTTTTGGACAAGTGAACTTCTAGGTGGCATTCCTTCATTAATGTAAAAAAAGCGTAGGTATAGAGATTGTTTAGAATAGGGTAATATTTTCTTCAAATAAATTGTTAGAGTTTCAGATGAAATTTGGGAAGTAGAAACATATACTAAATATACTTAATCTCCTTGAGTTTCATTGTGCAGATATCGAGACATTTCAATCTCTTTAAACTCCTGAAAATGTAAGAATCACTCACGTATATTCATTTGACAAAGTCATGGCTAGCAAAACTCGGCAGATGATCGTTAACCTTATTAACATATGCCCTTGGGTAGAAGCGCTTGCCTGGACTTAAAATGAGAAATCTACATTCTCAAAACTCAAGTTAAAAGATTTCAAATTGGCTGACACAATAAAACAATGTTCAATGCAAGGAGGCAATGGAAATTTTAACTTCTATGTCTACAGCAGGAACAAACAAAACGAAGTATCGTGATCATTAGAGAATATAAACTGCTAGAAGAGATCAGAGGAAGATTATTCGTAAGGATCTGAATCGATTACAATTATAGAAAAGCCATATGACTGGGGCAAGACATTTTCGAACGCTATTTTAAAAGTGAAAGCTACAGAGCAGGAAGAACGACTCGATGAAATATCGATCATATCTAGCGATGATGAGTAACGAGAAATTACAGGTGGCTTGTAGTAAAATATAATGATATATGATTCGAAGATATACAAGAATAAACCTTGTCTATTGAATTTCAGCAGTGTCTTGATTAAATGGTGCAAATGAGAAACGATTGCAAAATATTTAATCAAGGACTTGAGTTTGCGTTGAAATTACAACAACCCAATCACAAGAATGTTAATAGCTTGATACCTCAGCATAATGAAAATAGCAATAGCTTGCATAGTTCATCCAAAATAGAAAGATTTATTAGCAAGGAAAATTTTAGTAAGCTTTCTTAATAATAATAGAAAGAGCTACAGTCTTCGATCTATGCTTACAACATGGAGTTAAAAAAAGAAAAGGTAATTAAAGCTTGTCTCTAGTAAATCTATAGGGAGTAATAAGATATAATGGAAAGGCACAAAGAAGCAAAAGCTAATGGTGATGAGGCGTCATTGGAAATTGACTTAATGTGTTCTTACGGGTTAAAGAATAGGTCTCTAAAATTAATTTCAAAAATTGCCTCTGGTTCGTTTGGTAGAGTATACAAATGCTAGTGCGTTTATGGAAACTAGCTTTATAACCCTAGCCTATTTTCCAAGAATGTTCGTAGCAGTGAAGGTTCCTATTAATAGTTAAAATACCTGTGACAACGAGATTTTTTAGCTGGGCAAACTTAATAATACCCAAGATCCTTCATTAAGATTTATTGCGAAAATGCTTGGGGAAATCCAATACTTCAAAACTAATGCCTTAGTCCTTGAATATTATCCTCAAGTTCTGTTTCGGGTAATCTAGTCACAGCTTAGTTAAAACCAGATAGTTTAAATCTCCTATGGCATTATTCAAGCAGTGACCCTTGCTCATAAAATAAATATCGTACACCAAGATATTAAGCCTGAAAACATTCTGCTGAATAACAATTTCGTTCCTAAATTATGTGACTGGGGAATGTCTAATACGAATCATGGAGGCACTTTAGGATATTCAAGCTCCTGAAATTTTGAGCGTTGATATCTCCGATATAGAGGCTATGAAAAAGCTGGACTCATGGGCTCTTGGAATAACCCTTTACTAGTTTTCCTCCAAAGGTTAATTTCCAGTTCCTTATGAATAGTTGGTTGAAATGGTACACCAAAGAAGAAAATTTAGCATGGGAAAACATATCGAGAATCCAGAGAACGAATATCTCAAAATCATCAAGGGCTTGTTAGCTATTGATCCAAATGATCGAATGCTACCATAGGAAGCGTTGGGCTCAGTATTGTATGAAGATATACCTACTTAATATATAACGACTCTAGATGTCTCTAAGCTCACTTGATTCAGCAGTTAAACATTTTAAGACTTAGTTAACTTTTAAGTAACATTATTTACACTTTATCATTGCATACTATTATTAATCTTTTCATCAATTTCATGCAAGTTTGATTATTGAATCTGGGAATTCCTTATAAAGAAGATTGGCAATTTATATAGGTAGACATATAAGGTGTTGGATATTAGAGAAGGGTACTTGTAATATTAAAAATGTACAAGTAATATTTATTAGCATAGGTACTCAAAAGCAAGTCTTAAGTGATGTTTGTTACATTCTCAAATTGATGTTTGTTTCAAGACCCCAAGTTGCAAACCTAAAAATTTTCGAGTATTTAAAAGTCTCCCTAAAATCAATTTTTTACAGGGATAAATGATCTAAATTTATTTCAGAGTACAATAAAATCAAGTTTGCTTTCACTGAATAATTCTGGATTTCAGCAGGAAATATTTGGAAATTTTGAAAGAAATTTTTCGAGGAATTTTATCAAAATTTTACGATTTTTACAGAGAAATTCTCAAAGAGAACTTTTAACCCTAGGACCAAAATCTTGTAAATCAAAGCTAAGTTTTGTAATTTTCATCTGAGCGTTTTCAAAGAACTTCTGCTCAAATTTCATAGATTTTATACTTAGATCTAACAAACAGTTTTCAAAGAAATTTGATAAAAAAACAAGGAAATCTAGACTTAATAAGTTGGAGGATTTTTTATTGAAAAGTGATGTTTGTTACAAAAGTTTGCCACTCTAGATTCTCAATAAGTTTCCAAGATTTTTTGGGAATTCCAATCAAACTTTAGAGAGTATTTTTGAGAAGCTAAAGCCAGGTTGGCTGATAAATTTCTTGGACTTCAAGAGGCAGGGTTGTAATTCGAGTGGCGATGAGTTTAGAGGCTGTGAAAGTTTAAAGCTTAAAAGTTAAAGAGTAGAGTTGGAAGTTGGAGAGAATTTTTAAGTCAAATTAATTATTAACTCAGTGCTCAAGATTTTCATTGAAGCCCTTACAGAATCTCTTGTTTTTATCAGGCTTTTCAAACCTCTGGCTGGCAACTCGGGAGTCGTCTCGCATCAAGTGATCTTCAAGAAGATAAGCAGGGTCGATGTCCTTGCTAAGTTTGATGAAAGGCCTGCCATCCTTGCTACAAACCAAGACCTCAGCTTACGAATACTTCTTGGCTTTGAGTTTCAAATTTATGCTGGACTCGTTCTTAAGTATCACTCTGACCTCCGCGGTTTGCTCGTACTCTTGAGAAAGCCTCTGAGGAATCTGCATTGAATTGATGTCTGGCTTCACAGTGTACTGGAGCTTAATGTTGTACTGGTTCTCCATGTTCAGGTTATACTCGAGACTCACGTTGAAGTAGTCGGCCTCCTGGGATTCCATTTAGAAATTTTTAAGAATAATAATAATATTAGGCGGTTGATTAAATATCCAATTAAGGATTCATTGCGAGTTAAAATTTATATGAAACCGTTTGAGGGAGTTAAGTGTTTGAGAAAGGGTCAAGGCCTGGTGCTCTTGAAATTAGGGTGAGTGAGATATTTGAATCTCAGAGAGAGTAAGCTAGTAGCAAGCGACCTGCATCTCAGTTGGCAATTTGTGTTTAGGGTTGTATCATGCTCGTGTTCAGGCTACCAGAAAACTTCTGACTGGGAGGGTTCATATTGAAATTGCCTGGAGTCGACTGAGTTCTTAAGGAGTCAGGAGTGATATTGCGTTTAATCCTCTTGATGTTCCTCTGCACGATCTCTTGGTCGGTGAACTGCTCGTTAATTTTTATCGAGCCTAAGGGAAATGAGGGCTAGGTAAAGTTGTTCTGGGGTCTCTCGGGCCTCTTGCGAGTCTTGGCTCCATGATTCAATAAGTGGAGAGCCCGATCTCTGGTACTTGGATTCAGATTCACGGCATTCGCAAGGAGGTTGTACATATCGCTCTGGATCTGGATGAACTTGTTCTTGCCAATCGACTTCATGTCCTTTCTTTTCTGGAGGCCTTCCTTAATGTTCTTGGGGAAGAACTCCGGCTTTAGAGTGTTGATGATCTAAATTCAAGTTTTAAATTCTATAATAAAAATGGATACATTGTAAAGGAACTGCCGATTAACTGATCGCTTGTCTCCAATCTTGGGGAGGTACCTTCTCACAGTTTCATCGTTCTTCATCTGGAAGATCAGTGATCACTGTTAACTCGTTCAGCTTAGGCACGTTGATGATCCTCACTTCCTGGTTGAGCAGCAACTATAATTTCATGTAACAGAAATCAGTCTTACTTTCTTATTGCCTGCAAACACATCTGGTAAAAATTCTATCGTGCACTCCTGATAAGGAGGCAAGTAATACTAACCTATAAAAAGGTTTAGCGCGGCTTCTTACCTTGGTTCAGCAAGATGTTATAGATCTCCTGCTTGGACTTCAACAGCTGGGCCAGGTCAGAAGTGGGCACCTGCATAATTCCGAGTTGCTCCTAGTTATATTGGATTTTGTATTCCCTCTGGGGCTTTATGTAAATTTAATCTTTGAAATTCTCTCTCATTTGAGTTTCCCCAGAACTCCTAAACTGCTTCACCTCCTCGTAGCCTGCGCTGTAGTGCTAGTAGTTGTTGGATCTGCTAGCGAAGCCTGAAGGCGTGTTGGTTGAGAGACCGTTCCCTTACATTTAAAGCGTGGACTGGGGAGGATTATTTATTCTAAATTATTTAGGGGTTCTATTCGAAACATCTGGATTGCTAGACGATTACATCCTGTCAATACTCTCATCGTCCTTGTTCTCGACTTCGTTGGGGTTGTAGTGAGAGTCCTCGTTCCCTATCACGTTGGGCTGGTGGAACTGGTTGGCGTGAGGGCTGAAGGTGGCGTTGGTCTGGTCGTCTTCCTGCATTTGAGTGTCGGAGGGTTTAATCATTTGCTTCTACTCATTCTGCATTTGCCCTAACTCCTTTCTCTAGGCAGCTTCCTAAATATTGTTAGTTTGAAAATTACAGCGTATTTATCAAAGCGGCCTAATGGTCTTCTCTCTGTAGCCTGAATCGAGGGAGGGTTTGAATTGTTCAGGCCTTCGAACTGCTGGACTATGTTTTGAATGGACTGGTTGTCTTGCTATTGGTTGCTGATATCAATACTCTCTTGGATCTCTCCTTCCTCCAAAGAGTTGGAGCTCATCATTATACTCACATCAATCGGCTGATATGAATACATCAGTTAAAATGACGCGGGGGGGGGGGGGGGGGGGGGCGGGGGGGGGGCGGGGGGGGGGGGGGGGGGGGGGGGGGGGTGATTTATAATATTGATTTTAATTTTAATAATAGTGATATGTAATTAATTAGATATTTAAATTAATAATTAACTGTATATAAAACCAAATAAAAAAGTTGAATGAGAGAGGATCTATCGCCACATTTCAGCGCAGTCACACTAATCACTCACACTCTCCATTAGTCACACTTCTTCAGTTATGTTCATTAGTATATGGGTAGTGTATGTATATAAAATGCATTGTTGTTTATGTATTCATAGAGTTATACGAGATCGTGCCTACGGCAGATCCATCATTCCATGATGGTCTTGCGATCTCGTATAACTCTATCGCAATACATAAACAACAATGCAATTTTATATACACACACTACTCATATGCTAATGAACATCACTGAAGAGGTGTGACTACTGGAGAGTGTGAGTGCTTAGTGTGACTGCGCTGAAATGTGCGATAGATCCTCTCTCATTAAACTTTTTAATTTGGTTTTATATACAGTTAATTATTAATTTAAATATCTAATTAATTACATATCACTATTATCAAAATTACATTCAATATTATAAATCTCATTTTAACTGATGTATTCATATCAGCCGATTGATGTGAGTATAATGATGAGCTCCAACTCTTTGGAAGAAGGAGAGATCCAAGAGAGTATTGATATCAGCAACCAATAGCAAGACAGCCAGTCCATTCAAAACATAGTCCAGCAGTTCGAAGGCCTGAACAATTCAAACCCTCCCTCGATTCAGGCTTCAGAGAGAAGAGCATTTGGCCGCTTTGATAAATACGTTGTAAGATTTTGAAACTAACAATATTAGGAATCTGCCTAGAGAAAGGAGTTAGGGCAAATGCAGAATGAGTTGAAGCCTATGATGAAACCCTCCGACATTCAAATGCAGGAAGACGATGACAACGCCACCTTCAGCCCTCACGCCAACCAGTTCCACCAGCCCAACGTGATAGGGAACGAGGACTCTCACTACAACCCCAACGAAGTCGAGAACAAGGACGATGAGAGTATTGACAGGATGTAATCGTCTAGCAATCCAGATGTTTCGAATAGAACCCCTAAATAATTTAGAATAAATAATCCTCCCCAGTCCACGCTTTAAATGTAAGGGAACGGTCTCTCAACCAACACGCCTTCAGGCTTCGCTAGCAGATCCAACAACTACTAGCACTACAGCGCAGGCTACGAGGAGGTGAAGCAGTTTAGGAGTTCTGTGGCAACTCAAATGAGAGAGAATTTCAATGATTAAATTTACATTAAGCCCCAGAGGGAATACAAAATCCAATATAACCGGGAGCAACTCGGAATTATGCAGGTGCCCGCTTCTGACCTGGCCCAGCTGTTGAAGTCCAAGCAGGAGATCTATAACATTTTGCTGAACCAAGGTAAGAAGCCGCGCTAAATTTTTTTATAGGTTAGTATTACTTGCCTCCTTATCAGGAGTGCACGATAGAATTTTTACGAGATGTGTTTGCAGGCAATAAGAAAGTAAGATTGATTTCTGTTACATGAAATTATAGTTGCTGCTCAACCAGGAAGTGAGGATCATCAACGTGCCTAAGCTGAACGAGTTAACAGTGACCTCACTGATCTTCCAGGTGAAGAACGATGAAACTGTGAGAAGGTACCTCCCCAAGATTGAAGACAAGCGATCAGTTAATCGGCAGTTCCTTTACAATGTATCCATTTTTATTGTCGAATTTAAAACTTGAATTTAGATCATCAACACTCTAAAGCCGGAGTTCTTCCCCAAGAACATTAAGGAAGGCCTCCAGAAAAGAAAGGACATGAAGTCGATTGGCAAGAACAAGTTCGTCCAGATCCAGAGCGATATGTACAACCTCCTTGCGAATGCCGTGAATCTGAATCCAAGTACCAGAGGTCGGGCTCTCCACTTATTGAATCATGGAGCCAAGACTCGCAAGAGGCCCGAGAGACCCCAGAACACCTTTACCTCGCCCTCATTTCCCTTAGGCTCGATCCAAGTTAACGAGCAGTTCACCGACCAAGAGATCGTGCAGAGGAACATCAAGAGGATTAACGCAATATCATTCCTGACTCCTTAAGAACTCAGTCGACTCCAGGCAATTTCAATATGAACCCTCCCAGTCAGAAGTTTTCTGGTAGCCTGAACACGAGCATGATAAACCCTAAACACAAATTGCCAACTGAGATGCAGGTCGCTTGCTACTAGCTTCCTCTCTCTGAGATTCAAATATCTCGCTCACCTAATTTCAAGCGCCTCTGGCCTTGACCCTTTCTCAAACACTTAACTCCCTCAAACGGTTTCATATAAATTTTAACTCGCTATGAATCCTTAATTGGATATTTAATCAATCGCCTAATATTATTATTATTCTTTAAAATTTCTAAATGGAATCCCAGGAGGCCGACTACTTCAACGTGAGTCTCGAGTATAACCTGAACATGGAGAACCAGTACAACATTAAGCTCCAGTACCCTGTGAAGCCAGACATCAATTCAATGCAGATTTCTCAGAGGCTTTCCCAAGAGTACGAGCAAACCGCGGAAGTCAGCGTGATACTTAAGAACGAGTCCAGCATAAATTTGAAACTCAAAGCCAAGAAGTATTCGTAAGCTGAGGTCTTGGTTTGTAGCAAGGATGGCAGGCCTTTCATCAAACTTAGCAAGGACATCGACCCTGCTTATCTTCTTGAAGATCATTAGATGCGAGACGACTCCCGAGTTGTCAGCCAGAGGTTTGAAAAGCCTGATAAAAAACAAGAGATTCTGTAAGGGCTTCAATGAAAATCTTGAGCACTGAGTTAACATTTAATTTGACTTAAAAATTCTCTCCAACTTTCAACTCTACTCTCTATCTTTTAAGCTTTAAACTTTCACAACCTCTAAAATCATTGCCACTCGAATTACAAGCCTGCCTCTTGAAGTCCAAGAAATTTATCAGCCAACCTAGCTTTAGCTTCTCAAAAATACTCTCTAAGGTTTAAGTGGAATTCCCAAAAAATCTTGGAAACTTATTGAGAATCTTGAATTTAGAATTTTTGTAACAAACATCACTTTTTACTAAATAAATCCCCAACTTATTAAGTCAAGATTTCCTTGATTTTTGATAGAATTTCTTTGTAAACTGTTGTTAGATCTAAGTATAAAATCTATAAATTTTGAGTAAGTAGTTCTTGGAAAACGTTCAGTTGAAAATTACAAAACTTGGCTTTGATTTACAAGATTCAGTCATAGGGTTGAAAGTTCTCTTTTTGAAATTTTCTCTGTAAAATCGTAAATTTTGATAAAATTTCTAAAAAAAACCTAGTCAAGATTTCGAAACATTTCCTGCTAAAAATGCAGAATAATTCAGTGAGACTAACCTTAAGCTTAGAGTACCCTGAAATGAAATTTGTTCCTGTATCCCTGTAAAAAATGATTCCAGGAAGACTTTCAAATACTGAAAATTGTTTAGGTTTGCAACTTGGGGTCTTGAAACAAACATCAATTTGAATTTGTAACAAACTTCATATAAAACTATATTAAGTACCTATACTAACAAATAAAACCAGTGCATTTTTATTATCACCAAATACCCATTTCAAGTATACCAACACTTTATATGAATACCTATAAAACATTCCCAATATTCTAATGAGGAATTCCGAGATTCAAAAATCAAACTTGCATGTTATTAATGGAGAGATTAATTATAGTATGCAATGATAAAGTGTAAATAATGTTACTTAAAAATTAACTAAGTCTTAAAATGTTTAACTGCTGAATCAAGTGAGCTTAGAGACATCTAGAGTCGTTATAAATTAAGTAGGTATATCTTCATACAATATTGAGCCCAACGCTTCCTATGGCAGCATTCGATCTTTAGGATCAATACTTAACAAGCCCTTGATGATTTTGAGATATTCGTTCTCTGGATTTTCGATATGTTTTCCCAAGCTAAAATTATTTCTTTGTTGTACCATTTCAACCAACTATTCATATGGAACTGGAAATTAACCTTTGGAGGAAAGCTAGTAAAGAGTTATTCCAAGAGCCCAAGAGTCCAGCTTTTTCATAGCATCTATATTAAAAATATCAACACTCAATATTTCAGGAGCTTGATATCCTAAAGTGCCTCCATTATTCGTATTAGACATTCCCCTGTCACATAATTTAGGAACGAAGTTATTATCCAGCAAAATGTTTTCGGCGGAACGAAAGACTCTCACTACAACCAACGAACTTAATATCTTAGTGTACGATATTTATTTTATGAGCAAGGGTCACTGCTTATATAATGCCATATGAGATGTAAACTATTTGGTTTTAAGTGAGTTATATCTAGATCACTCGAAACAGAACATGAGGATAATATTCAAGGACTAAGGCATTAGTTTTGAAGTACTGGATTTCCCCAAGCATTTTCGCAATAAATCTTAAAGAAGGATCTTGGGTATTATTAAGTTTGCGCAGCTAAATAATCTCGTTGTTACAGGTATTTTAACTATTAATAGGAACCTTCACTGCTACGAACATTCTTGGTTCACTAGAGTTATAAAGCTAGTTTCCATAAAGGCACTTGCATTTGTATACTCTACCAAACGAACCAGAGGCAATTTCTGTAATTAATTTTAGACACCTATTCTTTAACTCGTAAGAACACATTAGGTCAATTTCCGTTGACGCCTCATCAGCATTAACTTTTGCTTCTTTGTGCCTTTCCATTAAATCTTATAACACCCTCGAGATTTACTAGAGACAAGCTTTAATTACTTTTTCTTTTTTCAACTCCATGTTGTAAGCATAAATCGAAGAATGTAGCTCATCCTATTATTATTAAGATAGCTTGCTAAAATTTTCCTTGCTAATAAATCTTTCTATTTTGGATGCACTATGCAGGCTATTGCTATTTTCATTATGCTCAGGTATCAAGCTACTAATATTTTTATGATTTGGTTGTTGTAATTTCAATGCAAATTCAAGTCCTTGATTATATATGTTGCAATTGTTTCTAATTTGCACGATTTTATCAAGACACTGCTGAAATTCAATAGACTCAGTTTATTCTTGTTATATCTTCGTATCATATATCATTACATTTTACTACAAGCCACCTGTAATTTCTTGTTAATCATCATCGCTAGAGATGATCGATATTTCATCGAGTCGCTCTTCCTGCTCTGTAGCTTTCACTTTTAAAAAACCGTTCTAAAAAGTTTGAATCCAGTTATATGGCTTTTCTATAATTTTAATCGATTCAGATCCTTACGAATAATCTTCCTCTGATCTCTTCTAGCAGTTTTCATTCTCTGATGATTTCGATACTTCGTTTTGATTGTTCCTGCTGTATACATAGAAGTTAAAATTTCCATTGCCTCCTTGCATTGAACATTGTTTTATTGTGTCAACTAATTTGAAATCTTGTAACTTGAGTTTAGCAAGTGTAGATTTCTCATTTTAAGTCCAGGCAAGTGCTTCTACCCAAGGGCATATGTCAATAAGGTTAACGATCATCTTCCGAGTTTTGTAAGCCATGACTTTATCAAATGAATATACGTGAGTGATTCTTACATTTTCAGAAGTTTAAAGAGATTAAAATGTCTCGATATCTGCACAATGAAACTCAAGGAGATTAAGTACATTTAGTATATGTTTCTACTTCGCAAATTTCATCTGAAACTCTTACAATTTATTTGAAGAAAATATTACCCTATTCTAAACAATCTCAATACCTACGCTTTTACATTAATGAAGGAATGCCACCTAGAAGTTAACTTGTCCAAAACCAGAACCAATATCCATAAACACTGATTGATTTGAGAAGCCACACTTTTTGAAGGATGAGATAATTTTCTCAAGGCTGCCATAAGTGATTTCTCCATATCCAATTTAAGCCGTACTCTCTTTCAGTTCTTTTGGCATATCAAGTAAGAACTTTGACCTTGTGATATGATCATGAATAAGTGGCGTTCCTTACTCTTTGAGTTTGATCTCATTAATATCTCCCCATTAATAGTTAGATTCTCTTTTAATATTTGTTAAGATTTCATTTAAGATTTTACTTAACTCTTTGACTATAAGTATTCATTGAGTATCATCAATTGTACCTTATTATTCGAGTATTTGCTTTTATGAATCCTTCATCTATAAAAGAATTATCGGTTGCTTCTTTATATTAAGTGCATTAATTGGAAGGTGAGGATTAGTGTTAGGCGGTCGTTATTATTAATGCTAATAACTTACAGCTGAAAGTGCTTGATACTTTTATGATTAGATAATATCCTTTTAATTAGGAAAGGGTGTTTGATAATATTGCTTGGCATTAGACATTGGCAAAGACTTAAAAGTAAAAGGATGAATAATCTAGTTGCCAAAATTTAAGTTGAGGAATGGGTTAACAGACCCCATTAGTGATGGATTTGGAATTTAATTTGTCTAATCAATATTTTGCTTGACAGGAATAAACTCTGCTTAATTTAATCTTATTAACCCTCTTGAATTTGAATCAATTTATAGCTTCTTCGAAAGACTTTAGAAGCCAATTTAGTTATGAGAACTTTCCTCTGCTCGTTTAAGTGAATGTTGTTGCTGAGTTGTTTAGGAAATTTGTTATTCCAAAGCTTATGACTATTGCATATCCGATATCAATGAATGACTTTTGAATAGAATCACCTTGATAGCTTTCATCTTTAAGACAATGACTGATAGTCCCAAGTTATATAATAGGAGGCAATCCTTATTTTAATATTTCCTTAGGAGAAATCTAGTTTTCAGGTTTTAAAGTCAACTCTTAATGAAGGAAAGATTTTCCTATAATAACTTTCTCACTTGATAACTCGCTCACCGTCTGATAACGAAAATGTGAAAAGGAACTTTTTGATAAATTAGTTGTGATAGCTTCTTTTTCTTCCTCTTCATTCTCATGATCTTGATTCTTTCTCAAACCTCATATAAAATCAAACTGGTAAGTAATTTACTTACTTTATACTTTACAAGACTGAATAGTAGACTTGGAAGAAGTCTACTTTCTCTAAAGAAATTTCTATATAGCTTTAGTCTTTTCAATAATATTTTAAACTTTGCACTAATGCTTTCTCATATTATCTAAAGAGCTAAAATACTTGCCGCATTCTTAGCAGATTACTTCTTTGAAATTAGATTGCCAGTTTATTCCATCTGATTTGGAGTGGGAATTAAGGTGTTTATAAAAGCTCGACTTGACCTTATAGAGTTTATCGCATTCTGCTATAGGGCATCGTTTGGAAAAGGGTTTAGGTTTGTTTATGATGTCTTATTAAGATTTGTTTCTCTTAATTTTTACCATTTTAAATAAGCGGGTAAAGTTATAACTCTATTGAAATATAATTACAAACATATACCCTTCAAAGCATTAATAGAAAAGGGATCTTATAAAATTTATCAATGGAAGTTTATCACATATATCAGCATTAGCGTAAAGCTCAATCATTGATGAGTGAGAATATATACTTAATAATGCCATGAAAGATATTGGTATAGTACAAATCGCCTACGAAATAAAAGTAGAAAAAT
>ARYC01009422.1:0-16775 GCA_000711775.1 Oxytricha trifallax | reverse complement strand
ATACTTGCTCATCAATTCCTATAATAAAACTTGAAATGCCTGTATCTTTGCGCGTTTTTAAGATAAAATAGTTCTGATTTTATATTCGTGTTCAGCGAGGTCTAAATGACCAGAATTGATATTTTTAGGAGTTTTTGGGAAATTTAAATTGCAAGTTGAGTTTTGCCGGGGAAAGGTTCGGCTCCAGGGCCAAATTTTAAAAATCGAAAAATGGACAAAAATGACCCCCCTATAACTTTTGAAAATGACTACATTATGGTGTTCCGGTGTCACACTCTTGTTCAAGAGTCCAAATTTAGTGGATTTGCTTAATTCCAGGTCATCTCATGAATTTCCGTGACCCTCTCCCGCTGCCTTGAAAAGCCTAAAAATCGATGTTTAACATACTTGCTCATCAATTCCTATAATAAAACTTGAAATGCCTGTATCTTTGCGCGTTTTTAAGATAAAATAGTTCTGATTTTATATTCGTGTTCAGCGAGGTCTAAATGACCAGAATTGATATTTTTAGGAGTTTTTGGGAAATTTAAATTGCAAGTTGAGTTTTGCCGGGGAAAGGTTCGGCTCCAGGGCCAAATTTTAAAAATCGAAAAATGGACAAAATGACCCCCCTATAACTTTTGAAAATGACTACATTATGGTGTTCCGGTGTCACACTCTTGTTCAGGAGCCCAAATTTAGTGGATTTGCTTAATTCCAGGTCATCTCATGAATTTCCGTGACCCTCTCCCGCTGCCTTGAAAACCCTAAAAATTGATGTCTAACATACTTGCTCATCAATTCCTATAATAAAGCTTGAAATGTCTGTATCTTTGCGCGTTTTTAAGATAAATAAATTCTGATTTTATATTCGTGTTCAGCGAGGTCTTAATGACCAGAATTGATATTTTTGGGAGTTTTTGGGAAATATATATTGCAAGTTGAGTTTTGCCGGGGAAAGGTTCGGCTCATGGGCCAAATTTTATAAATCAAAAAATGGACAAATTGACCCCCCTATAACTTTTGAAAATGACTATATATTTGGTGTTCCGGTGTCACACTCTTGTTCAGGAGCCCAAATTTAGTGGATTTGCTTAATTCCAGGTCATCTCATGAATTTCCGTGACCCTCTCCCGCTGCCTTGAAAACCCTAAAAATTGATGTCTAACATACTTGCTCATCAATTCCTATAATAAAGCTTGAAATGTCTGTATCTTTGCGCGTTTTTAAGATAAATTAATTCTGATTTTATATTCGTGTTCAGCGAGGTCTAAATGACCAGAATCGATATTTTCGGGTGTTTTTGGGAAATATAAATTGCAAGTTGAGTTTTGCCGGGGAAATGTTTGGCTCCTGGGCCAAATTTTAAAAATCGAGAAATGGACAAAATGACCCCCCCTATAACTTTTGAAAATGACTATATATCTGGTGTTCCGGTGTCACACTCTTGCTCAGGAGCCCAAATTTAGTGGATTTGCTTAATTACAGGTCATCTCATGAATTTCCGTGACCCTCTCCCGCTGCCTTGAAAAACCTCAAAATCGATGTTTAACACACTCTCTCATCAATTCCTATAATAAAACTTAATATGCCTGTATCTTTGCGCGCTTTGAAGATAAATTATTCTGATTTCATATTCGTGTTCAGCGAGGTCAAAATGACCAGATTTGATATTTTCGGGAGTTTTTGGGAAATATAAATTGCAAGTTGAGTTTTGCCGGGGAAAGGTTCGGCTCCAGGGCGAAATTTTAAAATTGGAAAAATCGACAAAATTACCCCCCTATAACTTTTGAAAATGACTATATATCAGGTTTTCCGGAGTCACACTCTTGTTCAGGAGCCCAAATTTAGTGGATGCTTAATTCCAGGTCATCTCATGAATTTCCGTGACCCTCTCCCGCTGCCTTGAAAAACCTCAAAATCGATGTTTAACACACTCTCTCATCAATTCCTATAATAAAACTTAATATGCCTGTATCTTTGCGCGCTTTGAAGATAAATTATTCTGATTTCATATTCGTGTTCAGCGAGGTCAAAATGACCAGATTTGATATTTTCGGGAGTTTTTGGGAAATATAAATTGCAAGTTGAGTTTTTGCCGGGGAAAGGTTCGGCTCATGGGCCAAATTTTATAAATCAAAAAATGGACAAATTGACCCCCCTATAACTTTTGAAAATGACTATATATTTGGTGTTCCGGTGTCACACTCTTGTTCAGGAGCCCAAATTTAGTGGATTTGCTTAATTCCAGGTCATCTCATGAATTTCCGTGACCCTCTCCCGCTGCCTTGAAAACCCTAAAAATCGATGTTTAACATACTTGCTCATCAATTCCTATAATAAAACTTGAAATGCCTGTATCTTTGCGCGTTTTTAAGATAAAATAGTTCTGATTTTATATTCGTGTTCAGCGAGGTCTAAATGACCAGAATTGATATTTTTAGGAGTTTTTGGGAAATTTAAATTGCAAGTTGAGTTTTGCCGGGGAAAGGTTCGGCTCCAGGGCCAAATTTTAAAAATCGAAAAATGGACAAAATTACCCCCCTATAACTTTTGAAAATGACTATATATCAGGTTTTCCGGAGTCACACTCTTGTTCAGGAGCCCAAATTTAGTGGATTTGCTTAATTCCAGGTCATCTCATGAATTTCCGTGACCCTCTCCCGCTGCCTTGAAAGCCTAAAAATCGATGTTTAACATACTTGCTCATCAATTCCTATAATAAAACTTGAAATGCCTGTATCTTTGCGCGTTTTTAAGATAAAATAGTTCTGATTTTATATTCGTGTTCAGCGAGGTCTAAATGACCAGAATTGATATTTTTAGGAGTTTTTGGGAAATTTAAATTGCAAGTTGAGTTTTGCCGGGGAAAGGTTCGGCTCCAGGGCCAAATTTTAAAAATCGAAAAATGGACAAAATGACCCCCCTATAACTTTTGAAAATGACTATATATCTGGTGTTCCGGTGTCACACTCTTGTTTCAGGAGCCCAAATTTAGTGGATTTGCTTAATTCCAGGTCATCTCATGAATTTCCGTGACCCTCTCCCGCTGCCTTGAAAACCCTAAAAATTGATGTCTAACATACTTGCTCATCAATTCCTATAATAAAGCTTGAAATGTCTGTATCTTTGCGCGTTTTTAAGATAAATTAATTCTGATTTTATATTCGTGTTCAGCGAGGTCTAAATGACCAGAATTGATATTTTCGGGAGTTTTTGGGAAATATAAATTGCAAGTTGAGTTTTGCCGGGGAAAGGTTCGGCTCCAGGGCCAAATTTTTAAAAATGGAAAAATGGACAAAATGACCCTCCTATAACTTTTGAAAATGACTATATATCTGGTGTTTTGGTGTCACACTCTTGTTCAGGAGCCCAAATTTAGTGGATTTGCTTAATTCCAGGTCATCTCATGAATTTCCGTGACCCTCTCCCGTTGCCTTGAAAACCCTAAAAATTGATGTCTAACATACTTGCTCATCAATTCCTATAATAAAGCTTGAAATGTCTGTATCTTTGCGCGTTTTTAAGATAAATTAATTCTGATTTTATATTCGTGTTCAGCGAGGTCTAAATGACCAGAATTGATATTTTCGGGAGTTTTGGGAAATATAAATTGCAAGTTGAGTTTTGCCGGGGAAAGGTTCGGCTTCAGGGCAAAATTTTAAAATGGAAAAATGGACAAAATGACCCCCCTATAACTTTTGAAAATGACTATATATCTGGTATTCCCGTATCACACTCTTGTTCAGGAGCCCAAATTTAGTGGATTTGCTTAATTCCAGGTCATCTCATGAATTTCCGTGACCCTCTCCCGCTGCCTTGAAAACCCTAAAAATCGATGTTTAACACACTCACTCATAAATTCCTATAATAAAGCTTCAAATGCCTGTATCTTTGCGCGTTTTGTAGATAAATCAGTTATGATTTTATATTCGTGTTCAGCGAGGTCTAAATGACCAGAATTGATATTTTCGGGAGTTTTTGGGAAAATAAATTGCAAGTTGAGTTTTGCCGGGGAAAGGTTCGGCTCCTGGGCCAAATTGTAAAAATCAAAAAATGGACAAATTGACCCCCATATAACTTTTGAAAATGACTATATATTTGGTGTTCCGGTGTCACACTCTTGTTCAGGAGCCCAAATTTAGTGGATTTGCTTAATTCCAGGTCATCTCATGAATTTCCGTGACCCTCTCCCGCTGCCTTGAAAACCCTAAAAATTGATGTCTAACATACTTGCTCATCAATTCCTATAATAAAGCTTGAAATGTCTGTATCTTTGCGCGTTTTTAAGATAAATTAATTCTGATTTTATATTCGTGTTCAGCGAGGTCTAAATGACCAGAATTGATATTTTCGGGAGTTTTTGGGAAATATAAATTGCAAGTTGAGTTTTGCCGGGGAAAGGTTCGGCTCCAGGGCCAAATTTTAAAAGTGGAAAAATGGACAAAATGACCCCCCTATAACTTTTGAAAATGACTATATATCTGGTGTTCCGGTGTCACACTCTTGTTCAGGAGCCCAAATTTAGTGGATTTGCTTAATTCCAGGTCATCTCATGAATTTCCGTGACCCTCTCCCGCTGCCTTGAAAGCCTAAAAATCGATGTTTAACATACTTGCTCATCAATTCCTATAATAAAACTTGAAATGCCTGTATCTTTGCGCGTTTTTAAGATAAAATAGTTCTGATTTTATATTCGTGTTCAGCGAGGTCTAAATGACCAGAATTGATATTTTTAGGAGTTTTTGGGAAATTTAAATTGCAAGTTGAGTTTTGCCGGGGAAAGGTTCGGCTCCAGGGCCAAATTTTAAAAATCGAAAAATGGACAAAATGACCCTCCTATAACTTTTGAAAATGACTATATATTTGGTGTTCCGGTGTCACACTCTTGTTCGGGTGCCCAAATTTAGTGGATTTGTTTAATTCCAGGTCATCTCATGAATTTCCGTGACCCTCTCCCGCTGCCTTGAAAAGCCTAAAAATCGATGTTTAACATACTTGCTCATCAATTCCTATAATAAAACTTGAAATGCCTGTATCTTTGCGCGTTTTTAAGATAAAATAGTTCTGATTTTATATTCGTGTTCAGCGAGGTCTAAATGACCAGAATTGATATTTTTAGGAGTTTTTGGGAAATTTAAATTGCAAGTTGAGTTTTGCCGGGGAAAGGTTCGGCTCCAGGGCCAAATTTTAAAAATCGAAAAATGGACAAAATGACCCCCCTATAACTTTTGAAAATGACTATATATCTGGTGTTCCGGTGTCACACTCTTGTTCAGGAGCCCAAATTTAGTGGATTTGCTTAATTCCAGGTCATCTCATGAATTTCCGTGACCCTCTCCCGCTGCCTTGAAAACCCTAAAAATTGATGTCTAACATACTTGCTCATCAATTCCTATAATAAAGCTTGAAATGTCTGTATCTTTGCGCGTTTTTAAGATAAATAAATTCTGATTTTATATTCGTGTTCAGCGAGGTCTTAATGACCAGAATTGATATTTTTGGGAGTTTTTGGGAAATATATATTGCAAGTTGAGTTTTGCCGGGGAAAGGTTCGGCTCATGGGCCAAATTTTATAAATCAAAAAATGGACAAATTGACCCCCCTATAACTTTTGAAAATGACTATATATTTGGTGTTCCGGTGTCACACTCTGTCAGGAGCCCAAATTTAGTGGATTTGCTTAATTCCAGGTCATCTCATGAATTTCCGTGACCCTCTCCCGCTGCCTTGAAAACCCTCAAAATCGATGTTTCACACACTCACTCATCAATTCCTATAATAAAACTTAATATGGCTGTATCTTTGAGCGCTTTGAAGATAAAGTAATTCTGATTTTATATTCGTGTTCAGCGAGGTCAAAATGACCAGAATTGATATTTTCGGGAGTTTTTGGGAAATATAAATTGCAAGTTGAGTTTTGCCGGGGAAAGGTTCGGCTCATGGGCCAAATTTTATAAATCAAAAAATGGACAAATTGACCCCCCTATAACTTTTGAAAATGACTATATATTTGGTGTTCCGGTGTCACACTCTTGTTCAGGAGCCCAAATTTAGTGGATTTGCTTAATTCCAGGTCATCTCATGAATTTCCGTGACCCTCTCCCGCTGCCTTGAAAACCCTAAAAATTGATGTCTAACATACTTGCTCATCAATTCCTATAATAAAGCTTGAAATGTCTGTATCTTTGCGCGTTTTTAAGATAAATTAATTCTGATTTTATATTCGTGTTCAGCGAGGTCTAAATGACCAGAATTGATATCTTCGGGAGTTTTTGGGAAATATAAATTGCAAGTTGAGTTTTGCCGGGGAGGGTTCGGCTCCTGGGCCAATTTTTAAAATCAAAAAATGGACAAATTGACCCCCCTATAACTTTTGAAAATGACTATATATTTGGTGTTCCAGTGTCACACTCTTGATCAGGAGCCGAAATTTAGTGGATTTGCTTAATTCCAGGTCATCTCATGAATTTCCGTGACCCTCTCCCGCTGCCTTGAAAATAGCCTAAAAATCGATGTTTAACATACTTGCTCATCAATTCCTATAATAAAACTTGAAATGCCTGTATCTTTGCGCGTTTTTAAGATAAAATAGTTCTGATTTTATATTCGTGTTCAGCGAGGTCTAAATGACCAGAATTGATATTTTTAGGAGTTTTTGGGAAATTTAAATTGCAAGTTGAGTTTTGCCGGGGAAAGGTTCGGCTCCAGGGCCAAATTTTAAAAATCGAAAAATGGACAAAATGACCCCCCTATAACTTTTGAAAATGAGTATATATCTGGTTTTCCTGTGTCACACTCTTGATCAGGAGCCCAAATTTAGTGGATTTGCTTAATTCCAGGTCATCTCATGAATTTCCGTGACCCTCTCCCGCTGCCTTGAAAAGCCTAAAAATCGATGTTTAACATACTTGCTCATCAATTCCTATAATAAAACTTGAAATGCCTGTATCTTTGCGCGTTTTTAAGATAAAATAGTTCTGATTTTATATTCGTGTTCAGCGAGGTCTAAATGACCAGAATTGATATTTTCGGGAGTTTTTGGGAAATATAAATTGCAAGTTGAGTTTTGCCGGGGAAAGGTTCGGCTCCAGGGCCAAATTTTTAAAAATGGAAAAATGGACAAAATGACCCTCCTATAACTTTTGAAAATGACTATATATCTGGTGTTTTGGTGTCACACTCTTGTTCAGGAGCCCAAATTTAGTGGATTTGCTTAATTCCAGGTCATCTCATGAATTTCCGTGACCCTCTCCCGTTGCCTTGAAAACCCTAAAAATTGATGTTTAACATAGTTGCTCATAAATTCCTATAATAAAGCTTGAAATACCTGTATCTTTGCGCGCTTTTAAGATAAATTAATTCTAATTTTATATTCGTGTTCAGCGAGGTCTAAATGACCAGAATTGATATTATCGGGAGTTTTTGGGAAATATAAATTGCAAGTTGAGTTTTGCCGGGGAAAGGTTCGGCTCCAGGGCCAAATTTTAAAAATGGAAAAATGGACAAAATGACCCCCCTATAACTTTTGAAAATGACTATATTCTGGTGTTCCGGTGTCGCACTCTTGTTCAGGAGTCCAAATTTAGTGGATTTGCTTAATTCCAGGTCATCTCATGAATTTCCGTGACTCTCTCCCGCTGCCTTGAAAGCCTAAAAATCGATGTTTAACATACTTGCTCATCAATTCCTATAATAAAACTTGAAATGCCTGTATCTTTGCGCGTTTTTAAGATAAAATAGTTCTGATTTTATATTCGTGTTCAGCGAGGTCTAAATGACCAGAATTGATATTTTTAGGAGTTTTTGGGAAATTTAAATTGCAAGTTGAGTTTTGCCGGGGAAAGGTTCGGCTCCAGGGCCAAATTTTAAAAATCGAAAAATGGACAAAATGGCCCTCCTATAACTTTTGAAAATGACTATATATCTTGTGTTTTGGTGTCACACTCTTGTTCAGGAGCCCAAATTTAGTGGATTTGCTTAATTCCAGGTCATCTCATGAATTTCCGTGACCCTCTCCCGTTGCCTTGAAAGCCTAAAAATCGATGTTTAACATACTTGCTCATCAATTCCTATAATAAAACTTGAAATGCCTGTATCTTTGCGCGTTTTTAAGATAAAATAGTTCTGATTTTATATTCGTGTTCAGCGAGGTCTAAATGACCAGAATTGATATTTTTAGGAGTTTTTGGGAAATTTAAATTGCAAGTTGAGTTTTGCCGGGGAAAGGTTCGGCTCCAGGGCCAAATTTTAAAAATCGAAAAATGGACAAAATGACCCCCTATAACTTTTGAAAATGACTATATATTTGGTGTTCCGGTGTCACACTCTTGTTCGGGTGCCCAGATTTAGTGGATTTGTTTAATTCCAGGTCATCTCATGAATTTCCGTGACCCTCTCCCGCTGCCTTGAAAATTCTAAAAATTGATGTTTAACATACTTGCTCATCAATTCCTATAATAAAGCTTGAAATGTCTGTATCTTTGCGCGTTTTTAAGATAAATTTATTCTGATTTTATATTCGTGTTCAGCGAGGTCTAAATGACCAGAATTGATATTTTCGGGAGTTTTTGGGAAATATAAATTGCAAGTTGAGTTTTGCCGGGGAAAGGTTCGGCTCCTGGGCCAAATTTTAAAAATCAAAAAATGGACAAATTGACGCCTATATATCTTTTGAAAATGACTATATATTTGGTGTTCCGGTGTCACACTCTTGTTCAGGAGCCCAAATTTAGTGGATTTGCTTAATTCCAGGTCATCTCATGAATTTCCTTGACCCTCTCCCGCTTCCTTTAAAACCCTAAAAATTGATGTTTAACATACTTGCTCATCAATTCCTATAATAAAGCTTGAAATTTCTGTATCTTTGCGCGTTTTTAAGATAAATTACTTCTGATTTTATATTCGTGTTCAGCGTGGTCTAAATGACCAGAATTGATATTTTTGGGTGTTTTTGGGAAATATAAATTGCAAGTTGAGTTTTGCCGGGGAAGGGTTTGGCTCCTGGGCCAAATTTTAAAAATGGAAAAATGGACAAAATGACCCTCCTATAACTTTAAAATGACTATATATCTGGTGTTTTGGTGTCACACTCTTGTTCAGGAGCCCAAATTTAGTGGATTTGCTTAATTCCAGGTCATCTCATGAATTTCCGTGACCCTCTCCCGTTGCCTTGAAAACCCTCAAAATCGATGTTTTACATAGTTATCATCAATTCCTATATTAAAACTTAATATGGCTGTATCTTTGCGCGCTTTGAAGATAAATAATTTTGATTTTATATTCGTGTTCAGCGAGGTCTAAATGACCAGAATTGATATTTTTGGGAGTTTTTGGGAAATTAAATTGCAAGTTGAGTTTTGCCGGGGAAAGGTTCGGCTCCTGGGCCAAATTTTAAAAATCGAAAAATGGACAAAATGACCCCCCTATAACTTTTGAAAATGACTATATATCTGGTGTTCCGGTGTCACACTCTTGTTCAGGAGCCCAAATTTAGTGGATTTGCTTAATTCCAGGTCATCTCATGAATTTCCGTGACCCTCTCCCGCTGCCTTGAAAAGCCTAAAAATTGATGTTTAACATACTTGCTCATCAATTCCTATAATAAAGCTTGAAATGTCTGTATCTTTGCGCGTTTTTAAGATAAATTAGTTCTGATTTTATATTCGTGTTCAGCGAGGTCTAAATGACCAGAATTGATATTTTTGGGAGTTTTTGGGAAATTTAAATTGCAAGTTGAGTTTTGCCGGGGAAAGGTTCGGCTCCAGGGCCAAATTTTAAAAATGGAAAAATGGACAAAATGACCCCCTATAACTTTTGAAAATGACTATATATCTGGTGTTTTGGTGTCACACTCTTGTTCAGGAGCCCAAATTTAGTGGATTTGCTTAATTCCATGTCATCTCATGAATTTCCTTGACTCTCTCCCGTTGCCTTGAAAAGCCTAAAAATCGATGTTTAACATACTTGCTCATCAATTCCTATAATAAAACTTGAAATGCCTGTATCTTTGCGCGTTTTTAAGATAAAATAGTTCTGATTTTATATTCGTGTTCAGCGAGGTCTAAATGACCAGAATTGATATTTTTAGGAGTTTTTGGGAAATTTAAATTGCAAGTTGAGTTTTGCCGGGGAAAGGTTCGGCTCCAGGGCCAAATTTTAAAAATCGAAAAATGGAAAATTGACCCCCCTATAACTTTTGAAAATGACTATATATCTGGTGTTCCGGTGTCACACTCTTGTTCAGGAGCCCAAATTTAGTGGATTTGCTTAATTCCAGGTCATCTCATGAATTTCCGTGACCCTCTCCCGCTGCCTTGAAAACCCTAAAAATCGATGTTTGACATACTTGCTCATCAGTTCTTATAATAAAGCTTGAAATGGCTGTATCTTTGCGCGTTTTTAAGATAAATTAGTTCTGATTTTATATTGGTGTTCAGCGAGGTCTAAATGACCAGAATTGATATTTTTAGGAGTTTTTGGGAAATTTAAATTGCAAGTTGAGTTTTGCCGGGGAAAGGTTCGGCTCCAGGGCCAAATTTTAAAAATCGAAAAATGGACAAAATGACCCCCCTATAACTTTTGAAAATGACTATATATCTGGTGTTCCGGTGTCACACTCTTGTTCAGGAGCCCAAATTTAGTGGATTTGCTTAATTCCAGGTCATCTCATGAATTTCCGTGACCCTCTCCCGCTGCCTTGAAAACCCTAAAAATTGATGTTTAACATACTTGCTCATCAATTCCTATAATAAAGCTTGAAATGTCTGTATCTTTGCGCGTTTTAAGATAAATTAGTTCTGATTTTATATTCGTGTTCAGCGAGGTCTTAATGACCAGAATTGATATTTTTGGGAGTTTTTGGGAAATTTATATTGCAAGTTGAGTTTTGCCGGGGAAAGGTTCGGCTCCTGGGCCAAATTTTATAAATCGAAAAATGGACAAATTGACCCCCCTATAACTTTTGAAAATGACTATATATTTGGTGTTCCGGTGTCACACTCTTGTTCAGGAGCCCAAATTTAGTGGATTTGCTTAATTCCAGGTCATTTCATGAATTTCCGTGACCCTCTCCCGCTGCTTTGAAAAGCCTAAAAATTGATGTTTAACATACTTGCTCATCAATTCCTATAATAAAGCTTGAAATGTCTGTATCTTTGCGCGTTTTTAAGATAAATTAGTTCTGATTTTATATTCGTGTTCAGCGAGGTCTAAATGACCAGAATTGATATTTTTGGGAGTTTTTGGGAAATTTAAATTGCAAGTTGAGTTTTGCCGGGGAAAGGTTCGGCTCCAGGGCCAAATTTTAAAAATGGAAAAATGGACAAAATGACCCTCCTATAACTTTTGAAAATGACTATATTCTGGTGTTTTGGTGTCACACTCTTGTTCAGGAGTCCAAATTTAGTGGATTTGCTTAATTCCAGGTCATCTCATGAATTTCCGTGACCCTCTCCCGCTGCCTTGAAAAGCCTAAAAATCGATGTTTAACATACTTGCTCATCAATTCCTATAATAAAACTTGAAATGCCTGTATCTTTGCGCGTTTTTAAGATAAAATAGTTCTGATTTTATATTCGTGTTCAGCGAGGTCTAAATGACCAGAATTGATATTTTTAGGAGTTTTTGGGAAATTTAAATTGCAAGTTGAGTTTTGCCGGGGAAAGGTTCGGCTCCAGGGCCAAATTTTAAAAATCGAAAAATGGACAAAATGACTTCCCTATTACTTTTGAAAATGATTATATATCTGGTGTTCCGTCACACTCTTGTTCAGGAGCCCAAATTTAGTGGATTTGCTTAATTCCAGGTCATTTCATGAATTTCCGTGACCCTCTCCCGCTGCTTTGAAAAGCCTAAAAATCGATGTTTAACATACTTGCTCATCAATTCCTATAATAAAACTTGAAATGCCTGTATCTTTGCGCGTTTTTAAGATAAAATAGTTCTGATTTTATATTCGTGTTCAGCGAGGTCTAAATGACCAGAATTGATATTTTTAGGAGTTTTTGGGAAATTTAAATTGCAAGTTGAGTTTTGCCGGGGAAAGGTTCGGCTCCAGGGCCAAATTTTAAAAGTCGAAAATGGACAAAATGACCCCCTATAACTTTTGAAAATGAATATATATCTGGTGTTCCGGTGTCACACTCTTATTCAGGAGCCCAGATTTAGTGGATTTGCTTAATTCCAGGTCATCTCATGAATTTCCGTGACCCTCTCCCGCTGCCTTGAAAATTATAAAAATTGATGTTTAACATACTTGCTCATCAATTCCTAGAATAAAGCTTGAAATGCCTGTATCTTTGCGCGTTTTTAAGATAAATTTATTCTGATTTTATATTCGTGTTCAGCGAGGTCTAAATGACCAGAATTGATATTTTTGGGAGTTTTTGGGAAATTTAAATTGCAAGTTGAGTTTTGCCGGGGAAAGGTTCGGCTCCAGGGCCAAATTTTAAAAATGGAAAAATGGACAAAATGACCCTCCTATAACTTTTGAAAATGACTATATTCTGGTGTTTTGGTGTCACACTCTTGTTCAGGAGTCCAAATTTAGTGGATTTGCTTAATTCCAGGTCATCTCATGAATTTCCGTGACCCTCTCCCGTTGCCTTGAAAACCCTAAAATTGATGTTTAACATAGTTGCTCATCAATTCCTATAATGAAGCTTGAAATGCCTGTATCTTTGCGCGTTTTTAAGATAAATTAGTTCTGATTTTATATTCGTGTTCAGCGAGGTCTAAATGACTAGAATTGATATTTTTGGGAGTTTTTGGGAAATTTAAATTGCAAGTTGAGTTTTGCCGGGGAAAGGTTCGGCTCCAGGGCCAAATTTTAAAAGTGGAAAAATGGACAAAATGACCCCCTATAACTTTTGAAAATGACTATATATCTGGTTTTCCGGTGTCACACTCTTGTTCAGGAGCCCAAATTTAGTGGATTTGCTTAATTCCAGGTCATCTCATGAATTTCCGTGACCCTCTCCCGCTGCCTTGAAAGCCTAAAAATCGATGTTTAACATACTTGCTCATCAATTCCTATAATAAAACTTGAAATGCCTGTATCTTTGCGCGTTTTTAAGATAAAATAGTTCTGATTTTATATTCGTGTTCAGCGAGGTCTAAATGACCAGAATTGATATTTTTAGGAGTTTTTGGGAAATTTAAATTGCAAGTTGAGTTTTGCCGGGGAAAGGTTCGGCTCCAGGGCCAAATTTTAAAAATCGAAAAATGGACAAAATGACCCCCTATAACTTTTGAAAATGACTATATATCTGGTTTTCCGGTGTCACACTCTTTCAGGAGCCCAGATTTAGTGGATTTGCTTAATTCCAGGTCATCTCATGAATTTCCGTGACCCTCTCCCGCTGCCTTGAAAATTCTAAAAATTGATGTTTAACATACTTGCTCATCAATTCCTATAATAAAGCTTGAAATGCCTGTATCTTTGCGCGTTTTTAAGATAAATTTGTTCTGATTTTATATTCGTGTTCAGCGAGGTCTAAATGACCAGAATTGATATTTTTAGGAGTTTTTGGGAAATTTAAATTGCAAGTTGAGTTTTGCCGGGGAAAGGTTCGGCTCCAGGGCCAAATTTTAAAAATCGAAAAATGGACAAAATGACTCCCTTTAACTTTTGAAAATTACATTATCTGGTGTTCCGGTGTCACACTCTTTTTCAGGAGCCATATTTAGTGGATTTGCTTAATTCCAGGTCATCTCATGAATTTCTTTGACCCTCTCCCGCTGTCTTGAAAAGCCTAAAAATCGATGTTTAACATACTTGCTCATCAATTCCTATAATAAAACTTGAAATGCCTGTATCTTTGCGCGTTTTTAAGATAAATTAGTTCTGATTTTATATTCGTGTTCAGCGAGGTCTAAATGACCAGAATTGATATTTTTGGGAGTTTTTGGGAAATTTAAATTGCAAGTTGAGTTTTGCCGGGGAAAGGTTCGGCTCCAGGGCCAAATTTTAAAAGTGGAAAAATGGACAAAATGACCCCCCTATAACTTTTGAAAATGACTATATATCTGGTGTTCCGGTGTCACACTCTTGTCAGGAGCCCAAATTTAGTGGATTTGCTTAATTCCAGGTCATCTCATGAATTTCCGTGACCCTCTCCCGCTGCCTTGAAAAGCCTAAAAATCGATGTTTAACATACTTGCTCATCAATTCCTATAATAAAACTTGAAATGCCTGTATCTTTGCGCGTTTTTAAGATAAAATAGTTCTGATTTTATATTCGTGTTCAGCGAGGTCTAAATGACCAGAATTGATATTTTTAGGAGTTTTTGGGAAATTTAAATTGCAAGTTGAGTTTTGCCGGGGAAAGGTTCGGCTCCAGGGCCAAATTTTAAAAATCGAAAAATGGACAAATTGACCCCCCTATTACTTTTGAAAATGACTATATATTTGGTGTTCCGGTGTCACACTCTTTTTCAGGAGCCCAAATTTAGTGGATTTGCTTAATTTCAGGTCATCTCATGAATTTCCGTGACCCTCTCCCGCTGCCTTGAAAAGCCTAAAAATCGATGTTTAACATACTTGCTCATCAATTCCTATAATAAAACTTGAAATGCCTGTATCTTTGCGCGTTTTTAAGATAAAATAGTTCTGATTTTATATTCGTGTTCAGCGAGGTCTAAATGACCAGAATTGATATTTTTAGGAGTTTTTGGGAAATTTAAATTGCAAGTTGAGTTTTGCCGGGGAAAGGTTCGGCTCCAGGGCCAAATTTTAAAAATCGAAAAATGGACAAAATGATCCCTTATAACTTTTGAAAATGACTATATATTTGGTGTTCCGGTGTCACACTCTTGTTCAGGAGCCCAGATTTAGTGGATTTGCTTAATTCCAGGTCATCTCATGAATTTCCGTGACCCTCTCCCGCTGCCTTGAAAATTCTAAAAATTGATGTTTAACATACTTGCTCATCAATTCCTATAATAAAGCTTGAAATGTCTGTATCTTTGCGCGTTTTTAAGATAAATTTATTCTGATTTTATATTCGTGTTCAGCGAGGTCTAAATGACCAGAATTGATATTTTCGGGAGTTTTTGGGAAATATAAATTGCAAGTTGAGTTTTGCCGGGGAAAGGTTCGGCTCCAGGGCCAAATTTTAAAAGTGGAAAAATGGACAAAATGACCCTCCTATAACTTTTGAAAATGACTATATATCTGGTGTTTTGGTGTCACACTCTTGTTCAGGAGCCCAAATTTAGTGGATTTGCTTAATTCCAGGTCATCTCATGAATTTCCGTGACCCTCTCCCGTTGCCTTGAAAACCCTAAAAATTGATGTCTAACATACTTGCTCATCAATTCCTATAATAAAGCTTGAAATGTCTGTATCTTTGCGCGTTTTTAAGATAAATTAATTCTGATTTTATATTCGTGTTCAGCGAGGTCTAAATGACCAGAATTGATATTTTCGGGAGTTTTTGGGAAATATAAATTGCAAGTTGAGTTTTGCCGGGGAAAGGTTCGGCTCCAGGGCCAAATTTTTAAAAATGGAAAAATGGACAAAATGACCCTCCTATAACTTTTGAAAATGACTATATATCTGGTGTTTTGGTGTCACACTCTTGTTCAGGAGCCCAAATTTAGTGGATTTGCTTAATTCCAGGTCATCTCATGAATTTCCGTGACCCTCTCGCTGCCTTGAAGCCTAAAAATCGATGTTTAACATACTTGCTCATCAATTCCTATAATAAAACTTGAAATGCCTGTATCTTTGCGCGTTTTTAAGATAAAATAGTTCTGATTTTATATTCGTGTTCAGCGAGGTCTAAATGACCAGAATTGATATTTTTAGGAGTTTTTGGGAAATTTAAATTGCAAGTTGAGTTTTGCCGGGGAAAGGTTCGGCTCCAGGGCCAAATTTTAAAAATCGAAAAATGGACAAAATGACCCCCCTATAACTTTTGAAAATGACTACATTATGGTGTTCCGGTGTCACACTCTTGTTCAAGAGTCCAAATTTAGTGGATTTGCTTAATTCCAGGTCATCTCATGAATTTCCGTGACCCTCTCCCGCTGCCTTAAAGCCTAAAAATCGATGTTTAACATACTTGCTCATCAATTCCTATAATAAAACTTGAAATGCCTGTATCTTTGCGCGTTTTTAAGATAAAATAGTTCTGATTTTATATTCGTGTTCAGCGAGGTCTAAATGACCAGAATTGATATTTTCGGGAGTTTTTGGGAAATATAAATTGCAAGTTGAGTTTTGCCGGGGAAAGGTTCGGCTCCAGGGCCAAATTTTTAAAAATGGAAAAATGGACAAAATGACCCTCCTATAACTTTTGAAAATGACTATATATCTGGTGTTTTGGTGTCACACTCTTGTTCAGGAGCCCAAATTTAGTGGATTTGCTTAATTCCAGGTCATCTCATGAATTTCCGTGACCCTCTCCCGTTGCCTTGAAAACCCTAAAAATTGATGTCTAACATACTTGCTCATCAATTCCTATAATAAAGCTTGAAATGTCTGTATCTTTGCGCGTTTTTAAGATAAATTAATTCTGATTTTATATTCGTGTTCAGCGAGGTCTAAATGACCAGAATTAATATTTTCGGGAGTTTTGGGAAATATAAATTGCAAGTTGAGTTTTGCCGGGGAAAGGTTCGGCTCCAGGGCCAAATTTTAAAAATGGAAAAAAGGGACAAAATGACCCTCCTATAACTTTTGAAAATGACTATATATTTGGTGTTCCGGTGTCACACTCTTGTTCGGGTGCCCAAATTTAGTGGATTTGTTTAATTCCAGGTCATCTCATGAATTTCCGTGACCCTCTCCC
>ARYC01009421.1:0-15347 GCA_000711775.1 Oxytricha trifallax | reverse complement strand
TATATACATGGCAAATTCGTAATAAACACAAAAATATGATATATTTTACTAATTTACTACGAATTTAACTTTATATAACGACAATATGACTTTGCATTATCATATAGCTATTTTTATTTCCAAAACCCCAAAACCCCTTTTCCCAAAACCCAAACAATAAACCCAAATATATTAAATATATTCCAAACAATTCATCCAAAATTTAAAAAAATTGTGTAAACTTGACAAATAAATTGTTTCACTCGACTAGGAACCTCCAAAATCATCATAAAAAGTAGTTCATAGAAAAAATATATAGGCTTCACTGACTACTACCATGATATTCATGACCGGTCATGACATACTTTAAAAATTCCAAAAATTTAAATAAAAAAATTGCTTCATTTAATATAGAAACCCCAAAAACAGCATCATTAGTGAGTAATTGAAAAAATATTTTTGCTTCACTGATCACCACCATGAGATTCTTGAATAGTCATAACAAAATTTAAAAAAGATATAAAAATTTAAAAATTTAGTTGCTTCACTCGACTAGGAATCTCAAAAAACATTATCAAAAGTGGGTCATTGAAAAAATAATTTGGCTTCACTGACTACTATCATGATAATTGTGAGCAAATTTTAAAAATTCCCAAAAATTGAAAAATAAGTTGCTTCACTCGACTAGGAACCTTCCAAAAACATCATCAAAAGTGGGTGAATTAAAAATATTTTGGCTTTACTGACCACCACCATGAGATTCTAGACTAGTTATCACAAAATATGTAAAAGTTGTAAAAATAGCAAAATAAAGTTGCTTCACTAGACATTTATTTTTGAAAAATAAAATCAAAACATTGTTAAATGCACATATTATCAGATGGGTGACTATTACGAATATTTCATTCTATTTTTAAAAATAAAAAAGACTCGATGTACAATAAAATGTAGAAAGTTAAAAGAAATAGATTTATAGTTAGGGATTAGATAATATAGTTAAATGTTAGCAGAATCTTGATTTTGTGAGTTATTACTCATTAAATTTACCAAAACCCTAAAAACCAGATAGTTTTTATAAGAAAACCCGATAATTTTGATAAGAAAACCTGACAATAATTAATCCCATGAATAAATGTTAAATTAAAAATAGCTTGTTAAATTTGGAAATACTAAAATAAAATAATTATTATAAGCATTTTAAAATAACATTTAGATAAGTAAACACTTTAATTATTATTAGAAAATTAAATTAAATAAAATAAGAGTAAACTAAATTTAATTAATTAAAGATTCATTATTTGGTGAAAAGATACATAATATATTGCACAAATCATAATATATTATATTACACAAATCATAAAAAAAAAAAAAAATTATATAAAAAAAAAAAAAATCTGTGCCTCCGTGGCTAGAGGATTTGGAATAAAATGAATTATATTCTAAGTAAATATATATATTTTATAGAGAGCTAGTGGGTTTTCTTTGGCTTACAGGTGGGTTTTCTTTGGCTTACAGGTGGGTTTTCTTTGGCTTACAGGTGGTTTTCTTTGGCTTACAGGTGGGTTTTCTTTGGCTTACAGGTGGGTTTTCGTTGGCTTACAGGTGGGTTTTCGTTGGCTTACAGGTGGGTTTTCGTTGGCTTACAGGTGGGTTTTCTTTGGCTTACAGGTGGGTTTTCTTTGGCTTACAGGTGGGTTTTCTTTGGCTTACAGGTGGGTTTTGGGGTTTTGGGGTTTTGTTATATTATTGGGGTTTTGGGGTTTTGGGGTTTTGGTATACCTATATATGGGGTTTTGGGGCATTTTAAAGTCCCATATTTTCCATCATGATTTTTATTGTTAAGATTACTGTTTTTTTTAAATTTAACATTTATGGTGAATTTGGTAAATTCATATAATAATAATTCTGATTTATTAAGAAAATATTAGTCTGACCTTAGGTGTACTTTAGTTTGACCTTTGGTGTACTAGAGTTTGACTTTTGGTTTACTTGAGTTTGACATTTGGTGTATAGAGTTTGACGTTTTGTTTACTTGAGTTTGACCTAGGGCTTACTATAGTCTTACCTTTGGCTAACTTGAGTCTGACCTTTGGCTTACTTGAGTCTGACCTTTGGCTTATTTCAGTCTGACCTTTGGCTATCTTGAGTCTGACGTTTGGCTTACTTGAGTCTGACCTTTGGCTTACTTGAATCTGACCTTTGGATTACTTGAGTCTGACGTTTGGCTTACACGAGTCTGACGTTTGGCTTACATGAGTCTGACTTGGGGTTTACATGAGTCTGACTTGTGGCTTACTATAGTCTGACTTTTGGCTCCCTATAGTCTGACCTTTGGCTAACTTGAATCTTACTTTTGGCTTACTTTAATCTGACCTATGGCTTACTATAGTCTTACCTTTGGCTTACTATAGTCTGACCTTGGGCTTACTTGAATCTGACTTTTGTTATACTTGAATCTGACCTATGGCTCATTTGAGTCTGAACTTTAGCTTCCTAATATAACAAAATATAATTATAACGTTTTGAGGATACCTGTACAAAGTAAAAATAAAATAACTTTCTTCAGCTAGTTTGTCACGCCGACAAGTTCTTATAATAACTTAATTCTGCTGGTAAGTCAGACCGACAAGTTTTTATAAAATAACTTAACTCTGCTGGTAAGTCACACCGACAAGTTTTTATAAAATAACTTAACTCTCGTTGTGAGTCACACCGACAAGTTTTTATAAAATAACTTTATTCTGCTTTTGAGTCAGACTGACAAGTTCTTATAAAATAACTTAAATCTGCTGGTAAGTCACACCGACAAGTTTCTAAAAATAACTTAATTCTCCTGGTGAGTCACACCGACAAGTTTTTATAAAATAATTTTATTCTCCATGTAAATCAAATCAACAAGTTTATATAAAATAACATATATATGATGATGAGCAACAATGCATAAATTTCAATCTGTCCTTTTGTTGACATGAGTTTAACTTTATGCCTTTTTAAGTAGAACATTTTGCTAATTTGAATCTGACCTCTTGATTACATTAATCATTTGATTAGCTAGGTATAGCATGTAATTTTCTTTATTTAAGTTTGAAATATATGATTATCAGAGTGTTACATTTCTTTATCTTTAGACTATGCATTATATTATAATATTATAATATTATATTGTATTATCTAATCTTTTGCTTACTTAAATTTACTTTGTCTATTTCTATATTTATATTTATAAATGATTAATTATATCACATAGAATTTTTTAACTATTTTATTCAGCTCAAGATATTCTTAATATTATATACTTTGGCATTAATATAATTTCTCTTAAAATTTTAATTTTAATAAAAATTACATGATTAATAATTTTTAAAAAAAATTTTTGTTAGTAGTACTTCTTAATTTATATGTAAACTAATTTAAAAATCTGTAAATTAAATATATTATATTAGTTTATTTTTTTAAAAAAAACAACATTTATATACAAATCATCATGATATTAATTACTAATTTTGTTTTAAAATTTAATAGAATTAAATAACACAAGCTTTATTAAAATTATATATATTTATTTTGTTTTTTGTTTTTTATATTTTCTTTTTCTTGTGTTTAATATTTTATATATTAATTGTTTATTAGTGCTTTCACTATATTCTTTTATAGAAGAGAATATTTGGTATTATAGTATCAAGAGAAGGATTTGGTCCTATGTTAAGTCTAGTTGTATCATTTGATTCAAAGACTACATTTCTTGCATTAATGTTCATTCCATTATGATACCACCATCCTTTCATTTGTGTTTAATCTTTGTGTAGACCATCTTTAAGTTTTGCAACAAAATGATTTGCAGCAACATTTGGATTACCAAATCTGCTATAGTAAATTATTCCTATAAGTTCATAATGTGCTTGAGAGTTGTTGTTGTCTAAATCGAATACTAAATTCATATCCAAGTTTAATTCCATGGCAGTGTTTGATCCAATGTGAACAATCATAAATTCTGGTGCTATAACTAATGTCTTTTGAACAGTCATTAAATTATGTAAACATGTATCACAATATTAGTCTATCTTTGTAAGGGATTATTAAATTTTATCTTATAAGTTTGCTTAATCAGATAATTCTACTTCAAAGAACCATTATTATATTTGTTTGTTTGCATTATGACTACACATGCATGATTCATTGATATTGAATGTCATTTAGAAATGTTCTGAATCTTCAAAGAAATCTCTGAGGTTGTCTATATTACACAGTGCTCTTCCTAATCCATGTCTTAAAGGCTGAATTGCCTTTTTCTATCTTTGACAGTTAGTATGGTGTATATCACCAATCCAATCCCAAAAATCGAATTCTTAGTCTTTATCAAATTTGTCTAGTTCTCTACAAGATCTTTAAAGTGGTCTAAGGCAGTCATCAACATTGTCATTAATAAAATCTTGTTCTTTATTATACAGTCCAAAGTAGTATATATACATAAGCGAATCATGTAGACAGGAGTTTTAATACCATCTTGCAAATGGATAAGTAGTTATGGGTTATTGGATTATGAATGGATTGTTGATAAGCTGTGTATTACTAACAAATGGATTAACTATAGATTAAACTGGAGGTTGCTACGATACTAATTATATTCCACTCATCTGACTACTTTAACTAGAAAATATATTTAGATTATTGAAATCTATATCTTCATCTACTTATTGAAGTTGATAGTTATCATCAATTACTAAGTCTTATTATAAAAGCTTTTTGTAGTCTAGTTTACCTATTAATTTGTATATATCCACTATTGTTTCTTCTGGAATAGTCTTCATATATTCATTTAATAAGTATCCTAAGTCTTTTAAGGCTATTTCTGTTTATTCATGTTATTCTTTTGTTTCTTTGCTTCTTAGTAAATTTTTAGTTTATGTTTCTAGCATATAACCACTCATGTTAATACTATGTTTGGTAAAATTAATGAGTGTCACATCTTGTAGTTTTTAAGCTCTGCTTAACGCTGTATAGAATTGTCCTGCTATTAACATTTGATCGCATTTGATCATTATTTTATTAAGTGTTTCTCCTTGAACTTTATGGACTGTGCTAGCATATGCTACCTATACTGGAATTATTTTCTAACATATCTTGTTCCTTAATACATAACTGCTTCTTATAGCATTGGTATGATCTAAACTTCATTCATCCTATGGTTTAGGAATTTAATATACTTGTTGTTAGGCCCAAATTCAATAATAGTTCCCATTGTTCCATTAGTTATTTTGTGTTGAATTTGAATGTTTCTATTTATCATTATCTTTTATTTTTTAAAAAGTACTATTTTAAATGGTAATTTGAATTTTTGTGCAAACTTTTCATTTTCAAGAAGTACTTCTAATTGTTCATTATCAATTGGTTACACTGCATTATTTTTCTACTCAAAGTTGATGCTTTATATTTCATTAGCATCGTCTTCATTAAATCTAAGTCTTGTTATCTAGTTATTAATAGCATCCTTTTATGAATTTTTAGCAACTAATACTATACTCTCTTTGTTGAATTAATTGAGTTGAAGTTTTCCTTGTTGATTTATACCTTCAAGTGTTGCATAGTCTGATCTAGTAAGTTAACTAAGCCTCATATTGTTTAATAAGTTAAAGAAAGTTGAATCTTGATTTTATCTAAAGTTCTATGTTAATTCTACCCATATAAAATTACTAAAAATGTAACTATTAATAAATGACTTGTTTGTATCTTGTGTAGATTATACTTTCTTTTCTACTACTGGTAATTACATTAAGTCACCAACAAGTATGATATGTTTTCCACCAAATAACTTAGTTCTCATCATTGGATCTAGTTATGCTTTTTAAAAAGAGTTGTTTATTACTGTAAATAGTTATTCTGACATCATAGATACCTCATCTATAATTAATACTTCAATACTGTTTAGCATAATCTGAAGTTATGATAAAGGGTCAAAGTTTTTGATTTTCATTGATTCATCTACTCTAAATAATGAATGTAAAGTTACTCCATCTATATTAGCGGCTGCTCTGCCAGTAGTTGCTGACAATACACATTTTTTGTTTAATAAGTATGTGAAGTATATTAGTAAATGTTTAATTAAGAAGCTTTTGCCTGATCCACTTCCTCCTGTTATAAACATTAAACATTGTTCTTTTTGTCCTTCTATTATTTTGTGTATTCTACTTAGTATATCTCTCTAATCATTACCTAATTTTACTAATGGATTTGATTAATCAATGAGTGTTTTGAAATATATTTTTAGTACTGGTTCTATTTTTGGATTGAATGCATATGTATTTATAAAATATTTTGCAATATCTTTGCCTTCTTTGTATTCTTATAAGAAATCAACAATTTATTAAGGTTTCTTATCTAACTTTTCTAGTTCTTCTTCTATATGTTATATATCCAATTTATCTTCTTGTAATAAATCATTCAATACCTGCAAATGTGATTGTAAAGTTAGCTTTTAAGATACCAATGTATTATTATCTCTAAGTAAATCCATGAGAATACCATGTAATCTAATCTTGTTAGTATTCATTACTATAAATTATGCTCTTATTTCTTCAGTAGTAAGTGGTTCACCATCATCAAGAATGTCTCTTAAAATGCACTCTACATAGTAAGTCTTCTCTATGTTGTTTTTTGAAAACTCTGTGTTTCTTCTGTGAGGAACCTTCTCTAAGAATTTTTAATAATAATATGTTTCTCCTTAATCCAAGTATACTTTTCTCTTGGATAATATTACCTCAGCAGTTCTTTTAAAATACCATTTATTACATCCTGGAATACTACTCTTAACATAATTTTATGAATTTTTTATTGTAGGTGGGACTTTCGATTCTTTTAGTCTGTAATCATAAAATTCTCTGAAATCAAAGTATGTTAGATCTTCATATTAAACTGGTCTATCTAGATAATGCTCAATTGGTCCATCTTCATAGATATTAGTATCATCTTTGTTCATTTCCTTCAAAACTTTATCATCTTTAAGTATTCTCATTCTTTTGCTTGGTTCTGTTGTATACACATTGATTACCTGTGGTTTCTTTTCTACAAGACTTAGTCCTAGAATATGATATATTGCTTCACATGAACTAATTATATTAGTTTTCAAAAACTTTATGACCTATGCTTGCTATTCCTTTTCAAAGTTTACATTGAGTTTGATGTCAAGACCTGGTTCTGACTTAGTAACATACTTAGTTAAATATGCTAATACCTATCCTTCTGTACACCTTAGTACATTAATATTCATATCTGTCATCTTAACAATTTAAGGATTATATGGAATAACCCATCTGTCTTGTTCAGTTAATCTTCTATATAAGTACTTATTTTCTGTAATACAATCAAAATCTGATAAAGGTTAAGGATAACCCTTCTTGCATTTAGCATTTTAATCTAGACATCTGTCAGAGCAATGGTGTATGTAGTTCTTTAATATCTTATCTTTTAGTTCTAGATCAACTTGTGGTACTACTGCTTATACTAAGTATCCTTCTTCTAACCTTTTTGTTCCTTCATCATCTAACCATACTAGAACATGCATGTGTGGTGGTCCACGTCTTTAAAATTCAATTCTTCTAAATTGCATGACTGCTCTTCCAAATATTCCTTGATTGGATTTGTTTCCTATAAAAGCTTTCATTACATGTCTTGCTTTGGTATTGAAACTGCAGCAAGTGAGTAAAGCATCATTCATTAATTATCCTTATTCTTTCATTCTTTGTAAGTAAGTACATTTTTCATCATGTGTTATTGTATATAGTAGTTCTGGGCATTTTTTTCCATATTTCTTTTAACCATATATTAACATTGCATCTAAATCAAATCCTTATGCTATAAAGTACTAGGGTGATCCTATAAAGTTATGAGTAAGCTAACTCGCCCAGTAATTTGTTCTTTCTCTTTCATTTATTTATTTTGTTATATCTCCCGCTGTAAGTGGTCCTTTATGTTGACCTGGTACTGCAGATTTAATACCTCTTGTTTCGCTAATCATTTACTCCTTTCTCTTTCTATCAAACAAGAAGAATATATATGGTATATGCTTTCCATATTCTTTTCTGATGCTAAGTATTTTCATATTACAATACCTTGTAACAGTCATTTTACCTTATCTAATATATGAACTATTGTATCCACCATAGCCTTCTGGAAATAATGTTGGAAAAAGCATCTCTTCCATGTATTCATTTCCATAATATACTGCATTTTTCTGAAATTCTTTTACATTGTCCTAAACCTTTTAATTTATATCATTATTAATTAATTTATCTAATAGATCCTAGTCTACATTCCTTTTGAATACATCAAATGCTTATAAATCATTTAAATCCGTAACTTATTTGATATCTGAATATACTTCATTAAAGTTCTTTGGGATGATATATACTTCTGCATTTCCTAATTCCTTCTTGATGCTTTCTCTGTCAAACACTATAATATTCTTTTCATCTAAATCTGGATAAATTTCATATCTTTCATCTTATTTATCTAAGAGAGCTTTGACTACTCTATTTCTTCCGATTAATCTGAATACTTCGTACAATGCATAATACTCATTGTATAAATGGTTGTTTTCCTTAAGCCATTTTAATGCAGCCGATATTCTTTATTCTTATTAATGATTGATATTAACCCACCAATTCTTGTTCTTTAAGAACTCTTTACTGAAAATTCCTAAACTATTATTATATAGCTAATATCCTGTGTCTCCTTTCAGGTGGTGATATGATATCTTTGATTCATTCATAATCATATTGTAAACATGTCCAAGTCTAATATTTACCTCTTCAATCGCTTTCTTGATAACTTTCAATTATTATGGCTATGGTGTTTTCCTTTCTCTTATATTATCCTGTATAACATTCTTATAGCACCAGTAACACACTCTTAATTCTCTAAAAGATGGTAAATCTTCAATGTCTCTGAATATTAATTTATCAATATGTTCACTGAAATATATTTCGGATCTTGATAATACATTTCTTTCCACTTTTATATAGTAATCTTGTTTCTTATCATTAAACAATGCTAATCTTTTGCCGCATTAACCACAAATTTTGTCTTAACATATTTTTTCTAAGTCTCTATTGATTTTTAGTTATTATAACTTTGCAAACTTTGAACCTTCTAAGTAAAACATATGTTCATCAGATAATCTTAAATTATGAATAATCTTATCTTAAGTTTGTTTTCTAAATCTCTAATGTAAAAAAATTTCTTATGTTAGTTTTTCAAGTTTAGTAAAAGCTGTTTTGTTTTGCTAGTATATTGTTAATTTTTTGATCCATCCCAAATCTTTCATGATTTTCAATGCTTTTTAAAAATCTTTAATTTTTATTGATATTGCATTTAGAAAAAACTTTATTTATTTTTTATCAAGTTCCTTCATATTTTAATTTGAAGATTAGAATATAGTGAATCTAATAATTACTTCCTCTAATACTATTCTCTCTAAGAACTATTAAATCTAATTATTGTTGAGTTGTAATCTAGCTTAAGTCCTTGAAATAATGTATTGAATTGATTGTTTTTTAAGATATGTTAGAAATACATTATTCTAACAAGCTTTAATGTAGTTGAATAATATATCGTGGTTATATGAGCCTAATTTATTTAACTCTTCCATATTTTTAATAAAGTCAGTTTATGTCTTATGCATACTCTTATTCTTGTACTATTAATCATTATCTGGATGCTAATATCTTTCAATACTTTCAATAAATGTAGTTGCCTCTATTATTGAATCTAATTATGAAGAAAAAACTTTTCTTATATAATTAGTTATTTAATCAAATTGTTGGTCTTCAACAAGGTTGATGAAAAATTAAACTTCACTAACACTGGATGTATCTGATATGTCGTCCTATCTTGTATACTAATTCTGGTTTATGATTATTTCTTCTTGATATTATCTCTAATTTTATATTGAAGTATCTATCTGCATAGGCTGTTCCTGATCTTTATTGATTGTTGAAGTGTCAATCTACATAGGTTGTTCTTGGTGTTGATTGTTTGTTGATGTATCTATCTGCATTGGTTATTCTTCTTGCTGTTGTTTCTGAGAAGCCTCATCAGAAGAGTCCGATCCACCCTCATGATGTCCAACACAGGGTTAGAAATTTGCATCACTTGGATTTCTCTTATCTTCTGAATCAGCTTGGTTTGGTTGATCATCCGGAGGAGTTAACGATTGCGTTTACTTAATCTTCTGTACGGACATTGCCGAGAATCAAATAGTATAGACAAAAGAAGTTAAAACTTTAAAGATTTTATTTAAATTATTTATAATTATAATTTATCTTTATTTATATATAAATTTCTCAATTAAAGATTTAAATATTCAATTTAGTGGTAATTGCAAATTTGAAAATCTTGATATAATATTATAATTATTTATTATATTTTTAAGTGAAATGTATAATATTTTAAATAATTTAATTACTAATATAAAATTTATAATTTATTTAAAAAGTATTGAATGAATTAATATTAAACTTAATATAATATTAGATATATAATTTTTATATTAAATATTATAAAATTTAAAATTAATAACAAATAATATATTTGAACTAAAAATTCAAATTTAAAATAATCATTCATCAATATATACTATTGCAGGTCTAAGATTTTTCACGCTTTATAGTAGCCCAAATAATAATTATCCTTCACACTGATATGTCTTTTAATGTCTTGATTTATTATGACCAAAATTTATTATAAATGAAGAGTATTTATGTTACATTATTTATATTTTTAATATATAATTATAATAATATATGCTTATATATATATTTAAATGTTAAGCAATTGAATGAATATTTAAATCTTTGATGATAATTCTTTACATAATATATAATAATAAGTTATAATAATAATTAAAAAGGTTTAAAGTTTAAAATTTTAAGAAATTAAATTAATTATAATTATATATATATATCATCATCTCATTCATTAGGAGCATCTTCCACTCCTAGATAGTAGTCTGGTATTGATTGAATTAGTTGTTGATCTAATGTGTTTTGAATGTAAGGTCCTTTGAAGAATGAAGTTGTGTAATTGTGAACATGTTGTCTGCATATTGGACATGTTGTTGCTTTTGATAAATGCCATCTTGAAAAGCATTCTTCGCATTGTATGTGGTTGCACTCTGAAAATATTATTGTTTTATCTGAAATGTCATCTAAACATATTGGACAAGTTGCTTCTTTTCTACAAAGATGTTTTTTGAAAAGTTGTTCGTTCTTAGATTTGTAACCGCATTCACATGATTTGTGTTGAATGTCTTTGAATGTTTTTCCAATTGGTTTTTTTATTTGGTCGAGTCTTGTAAAAGTTGGTTTCTGAATTTCATTGCATCGGTGTTTCTTTTGTTTATCTGATCTAATGACTTTTTTGCATTGGTTGCATATGCTGAAATGTTTGATGTTTGGCATTTTATTTTTATTATTATAATTAATTATAAAAGTTTTGCTTAAATAGTCATATTTTGTGAATATTTAAAATAAATATTCAAAATTAACTTAAATATTTAACAAAAAATTTGACAGCATTTTGTGCACACGATGTCTTTTTGAAAATTTATATTAAAATATTATAATATTATAATTTTTAATAATTATTAATAATAATAATTATAATTAAAAATTTAATAATTATTAAATATTTGATAATAAATAAAAAACTTTTATTAATAATAATAAAAATTTAAAAACCTTTCTTAGTCTTCTCTAATTGGAATTAATTTCCAATTAAGGAAATTAATTCCAATTAGAGAAGTCCAGGCCACGCGACGTGGACGCGAAAGGGACGTGGCCCATTATGTGCGCTAGGTACGCGGTAGACTGACGTCACCTATGCACGGTCCGCTTAGAGGTAGGCGCTTTCAGGACTATAGCGCACGCATCTATCGCTCATGCAGCAGGCGCACGCTTTTGTAGGAAAGACGAGAACCTCCCCACACAAGATGAGTTGTACTTTTATACGCCCTGAGTACCATCGGTGCCAGGTCTTTTCGTGTGACCAGCAGACGTCGCTTTGTGAGGAAAGCAATAAACCCCCGAGTCTCATGTCAGTTGTCCTTTTGTACGCCCGCTGGGACCATAGGTTCCATGGGTAATAAAGCCCTCCAGAGGCTAGCCCAGTGTTGCCACCAGTTATACGTTGGTTGTGGACGCTAGTATCATGGCCCCAGGTTTTTACGTACAACCAGTAAACGTCGTTTTATAGGCAACTGATAACCTCCCACCCTATTGGTAGTTCTCCGTATTGTGGAGCAAGCAGAAAGTTTTTTGTCTCGCAGTACTCTTACAAACTACGGTCTACCAATACTCAACCAACTGAGTTCATTACACTCCTCGGGTACTAGCAAATCTACAATGCCAAACATCATTAGGCTAACCTTCAGCAGCACCATCGAAATATCTATCCTCATGTCTTATATTATCGAACCTGTTTATTCTACCAATAGACAGGTACGGGCCTAAACGGTTAGACAAATAATGGTATGGGTTGGAAAATTGTTTATTGTGAATAGCTACGCTATAACCACTTATCTAAGCAACCTCATACACAATTAAAGTCTTCCAATAAACCTGCCGCATACATGTAATATTGGTCCTGAATCCCTGCTGCGGCGGTACTAAATACACCCAGGGAGGTATCCGCATACAGGACTTTTTAGGTTGGGATGAAGATCTAACCCTGTATTACCTATAATAAAAACTCAATATAAAATATAATAAACAATAATACTATAAAATGCCAAATTATAAAAAAATAAAAAATATTATATTATGAGAATTTATGATGAAATGAAGTAATGATATGGCGTAATAGATATCAACTTGTTGCTTCGAATCATGTGCACCTGAGACAAAGACTTACTTTAGGTGAAACATCTATAAATAAAAATAATAGTATACAATATTTGGACAAAATAAAAATAATAATAAAATTCATATAGTAAGTATAAATATAATATATAATATAATTAATAATATAATTAATAAATATATAAATTAATATTATTAAAAAAAATAAAAAATAAATTTTTTTTTTATTTTTTTTTTTTTAAAATTAAATTTAATTTTTTTTTTTATACCCCTACGAAAAATGGCTAAAAAATTTTTGACAGGGTAACAACCCTATTTTATAAATCGGTAAAAAAAATGCCTTATATAGCGGCCTCATCCAAAATTCATATAAAAAAAATTATAAAATTGACCCTAGGGTAAAATCATCATCATCCTCATCATCATCATCAAACCCCTTTCTGTTATTGTAATCCAATAGCAGACCGGGGCTCAGGCTTTTTATTTAAATATAAAATAAAAAAAACCTCTTATAAATATATATAATTTTAAAATTAAACTATTTATAATTATATATATTTTAAAGTATATATATTATATATATATATAAATATGTAAAGTAAATAATTTAATTTTTGAATATTAAATATAATTTTTTTTTTATATGTGATAAAATTATTTATAAAATAATTTTGACAGGGTAACAACCCTATTTTATAAATCGGTAAAAAAAATGCCTTATATAGCGGCCTCATGAAAAATTAATTAAAAACTTAATAAAATATGTACCCTAGGGTAAAATCATCATCATCCTCATCATCATCATCAATCCCTTTTCTATATTGTAATCCAATAATAGTCAAGGGATAAATAATATTTAATTTTATTATAAATTATGAATTAACATACATTAATAATATATTAAAATTAAAAATCCAAAAGTAAATATTATTTTAATTTAAAATATACCATATAATATATATTTATAAATAGTTATTAATATGTCATTAAAAATAATGTGTAAATTATATTATATATATATATACTTATAAAAATATTTATATTTATATTATCAAAAATAATTTAATATTATTACTTACATAATAAATATATATAAATATTGATAAATATATTTTAAGACATGATAACCACTACACTACAACATTATAATAATAAATATAATTTATAAAATTCAATAATAATGTATATTTATTAAATTATTAACAAATTTATATTCAAATATTCTTACTATATAAATATTTCTAAAATAATAAATAACATAATAACCCTATATAGTCAGTAAACATAATACAATTGATTTTTTAGGACCCCATAACACCCTTGCTTTTTTAAAACCAAAACACCCTTTTTTTTAGATACCAAAATACCCTTGCTTTTTTAGGACCCCATAGCACCCTTGCTTTTTTAATACCCCAAAACACCCTTGCTTTATTAAGACCCCTTAACATACTTGCTTATAGAATTAATTATTAATAAACTTTATTTATAAGAAACAAATGATTAATAAAGAAATATATATTGTAAGAGTATGATAAAAATTATTCCAGATTAATAATAAATAAACTACAAATATAAAAAATATTTGTAAATATAATCTTAATTATGTGAATAATATCATATTTAATTATCTTAAATAATGCAGATACATTATAAACTCATTATATACTTATCCTAATAAAATATGTTATTTACAAAATATAATTAATATCATTATGATGATGTAAACAATCTCTAAATACATAAATCCAGTATCAATTAATATAAATGTAATAATGAATATTATATACATATAGATAATAAAATAGTATAAGTAAATAATAAATAAATTAATAGTTTATGATGTTATTAACCAAATATTATGACCTTTAATGTCTTTATATAATATTGTCAAAATGAAATCATCTATATAAATAAAATATTAAGAAATTAATACATGTTGTTTAATATATATAATTAAAAAAAAAAATAATATAAATAATTTCTGTAATCATATGTGAAAAATTATTTCTGTGCCTCTGTGGCCAGAGGATTTTGATGAAAATATTATTTCAATTTATTAATATTATATATTTTATAGAGAGCTAGTGGGTTTTCTTTGGCTTACAGGTGGGTTTCTTTGGCTTACAGGTGGGTTTTCTTTGGCTTACAGGTGGGTTTTCTTTGGCTTACAGGTGGGTTTTCTTTGGCTTACAGGTGGGTTTTCTTTGGCTTACAGGTGGGTTTTCTTTGGCTTACAGGTGGGTTTTCTTTGGCTTACAGGTGGGTTTTCTTTGGCTTACAGGTGGGTTTTCTTTGGCTTACAGGTGGGTTTTCTTTTGCTTACAGGTGGGTTTTCTTTGGCTTACAGGTGGGTTTTGTTTGGCTTACAGGTGGGTTTTGTTTTGCTTACAGGTGTGTTTTCTTTGGCTTACAGGTGGGTTTTGTTTGATTTACAGTTGGGTTTTGTTTGATTTACAGTTGGGTTTTGTTTGGCTTATAGGTGGGTTTAGTTTTGGGGTTTTGGGGTTTTGGGGTTTT
>ARYC01009420.1:0-31130 GCA_000711775.1 Oxytricha trifallax | reverse complement strand
TTAAGGGCAAATTTAATATGTGAACTTATTCATTCGTTTAATTGTAATACTTATTTATATACACAAAATCTCCCTTCTCTTGCGCATACTTTAGCTTTATCATCGCTGACTCTCTTAGCAGCACTCTTAATAAAATCTACTGTATCTATCTTTAAATCGTGCATCAGATGGTAGAGCAGCAATTTCTTATAATGACCTTTCAATAACCCCTAATATAATTCAATTCCATTGAACTAATGCTGTAAGGAACATTAAATTCAGTTGTTATGTTTAGCCTTTCATATTCCTTTCTTGAGTCTTTCGTTTTATGAACTGATAAGTTATCAACGAACAGAATAATCTCTTAGTCAGCGTATTTGTCTCTGAGTTATTGTAAGATCTTAATATATTATTCAGTCTTTATAGAGCGAGGGTGGATAACATACGTCTCTAGGCCACTATCTTCACTGATTCCATCAAGGATTGCATGAGTTTATATCTTAATTTTTTAGTCATAAACTTCTATATTACTATACCTCTACCTTGATATAAATGTATTGAATGTAATACAGCTTCATCAGCGTGTATGAACTTTATATTATGCTCTTAAGACCTCTGCATTTAATCGAATATATAATTTAAATTATTCTTATAAAATGGAACATTAAAGTCAATCACTCTCTTAATGCTATTGACTGTCTTGTGATATATTCCGTTCTTTTTATATATGTTTGCTTTAGATTAGCAGAGATGTGAAGCTCAGGAAATTGGCGATGAAACATCACAGCTCTCTAGGCCAGAGAGAAGTGAGCCCAGTATTTAAGAGTCTTATTATTAATTAAATAATCGATATGATTCTGCTAAAATTTTAAGTGTCTCTTAGCTTAGAATTAAGATGCTATCTCTTTAAATTCAATGCTAATAGACAGTGAGACCTCAGTTGCTGGAGATTTATGGAGTAGCCTTGCTATAGACGTATAATTCAGAACAGGCTTGAGTTATTCACTATATTCATCAAATCCATATCGTACTTAAACAATAAATCTATTTACTCACTGTCATAATCAGACCCCAAACCTCGGTTATACTACTTAAGTTACTAATATTTAAACATTAAACCCCTACATAAACCCTATTAAACCCTAATAAAGTATGCACTAATAGTCTACTTTTATCAATCAAAAACTCAATCAAACTACTGAAAGGGTTTTGGGGTTTTGAATGTGTGCTCAAACAGATTATTAGGTTGTGAAATTTGGTGTGCTGCAGGTTTTAAAAAATTGAAATTCTATGGTAGCATAAAATTTACTCAACATTCATGCATCAGCGATTTATAGGTTCTTTATTTGTCTTCCATACTCAAAACTCCAAAACCCTTGCATTAGTTTGATTGAGTTTTTGATTGATAAAAGTAGACAAAAAAATAATGCATACTTTATTAGGGTTTTAATAGGGTTTATTTAGGGGTTTAATGTTTAAATTTAAAAAAAATTAAGAGTTTATATGCTAGGTTTGGGGTTATTTATGACAGTTAGTATATAGATTTCCTTTTTAAGTTGAGCTTTAGATGTGATGATTATAATGAATAACTTAAACCTATTTTAAATTACACGTCTTTAACCAGGCTACTTCATAAATCTCCTGCAACTGTTAGATCTGACTGTCTTTAGCATTTATGATATATTTTAAGAAAAATTGATGATTATAATAAAATGAGTAATACTAATATGAATACTTTTAAAATAAAATGGAAGAAAAACAACTTCAGCTTTGCCATTCTTATATTCATCACAATGCGTATCACCATGACTAAATATTTTCACGAAATTCATAATCCTTTTTGTTCCTCTGCGATGACTCTGCTCAAGTCAGTAACTGTTCTTGCCAGGTAGGTACTCTATAAAATAAAAAAGATAGATATGTTTTTTGTAACTTACATTTTTTGTGAGTGATACATCTCCACCATCTTAATCTTTAAAAGTATTCATATTAGTATTCATTTTAATATAATCATATATTTTTCTTTCATAATTGAATTTAAAGAGATAGCATCTTAATTCTAAGCATAAGAGACAGTTAAAATTCTAGTAGAATCTTATTGATTATTTAATTAATAATAAGACTATTAAATACTGAGCTAATTTCTCTGTGGCAAGAGAGCTGTGAGCTTCCATTGATAGTATCCCGAGCTTCACATCTCTGCTTAATCGATAGCTAACATATATAAAATGAATGAACTATCTTACAAGACAGTCAATCGCATTAAGAGAGTGATTGACTTTAATGTTCCATTTTATAGGAATAATATAAATTAAATATATGATTAAAAGAGAGAGGTCTTAAGAGTATAATATTAAGTTCATACATGCTGATGAAGCTGTATTTACATTCAATACTTTTATATCAAGATCTTGGTACAATAGGTATAGAAAAATAGAAGTTTATGATAAAAAGGTTAAGGTATAAACTCATGCAATCCTTGGTTGGATAAGTAAAGATAGTGGCATCGACTTATAATATTCACCCTCGTTCTATAAAGACTAAATAATATATTAAGTTCTTACAATAACTCAGAGATAAGTACGCTGACTAAGAGATTATTCTGTTCGTTGATAACTTATCAGTTCATAAAACTAAAGACTCAAGGAAGGAATATGAAAGGCTAAGCATAACACCTGTATTTAATGTTTCTTACAGCCCTTAGTTCAATGGAATTGAATTGTATTGGGGGTTATTGAAAGGTCATTATAAGAATTGCTGCTCTACCATCTGATGCACGATTTGAAGATAGATACAGTAGATTTTATTAAGAGTGCTGCTAAGAGAGTCATCGATGATAAAGCTAAAGTATGCGCAAGAGAAGGGAGATATTGTGTTTATAAATAAGTTTTAGATTTAAACGAATGAATAAGTTCACATAATAAATGAACTCTTAAAAAGATTTGGGTTCTCTTTCATTTCTTCCTCTTATGGCTTGGTTGGGTCCATATTTCTTCTCTTAGTGCCAGCTCCTGATCTATTTTCATCTCATCTGGCTTTTATGAATCTTTGTAGAGTCTCTTACTCAGGTCATGATTTACTTGAGACTTTCTCTCTCTGTTTATTTTGCTGCGCTCTTTCATAAAGTTTATAGCAGTTCCAGGTTTTTCTACAAAGTTAGAAGTCTAAGCTTAATTGAGATGAATGGATGCTCTGTAGTTCCTACAACTAGATGTCAATGATTTTAATACCTTGCTTCTTTTTTTCTTCAGGAGAGATGCTGTAGCGTTTCTTATGAGCTTCTTAAATAACTTCATTTAAGTAAGAAGAACATCAAAGAAAAAATTCTCTCTCGTAACTTATTAGAGAGTTTTAGCTTTGATAGAAGGTATATAGTAACATCTTGATCACTCATAGCATCATCAATAGAGATTTGTCACTGATACACTGATATTTCTGAAAAGTTAGGTAGATCAATCATTCTCATTTCATTAGTCTTAAAAGCTTTTTTATCTTCACTTAGTAATGCTTTTTAGAATAATAGTTTAAGTTAAAAACTTACCTTGCTATACCAAGTATCTATAGAGGTCCTCTTTACTTCTGAATGTTCCTATTAAATCTTGAGATTGAATTCTCTTTATTGCATCATTTATAGACTATATCTTGCTTCCACTATCTATAAATGTTTATGAAATTTAAAATTATGGATATCCATTCTGTACTTACTAAAATTTTATTATTAAATAGGGAGATCACCTGGAAGTTAACCTGAATATAAATAGAGAAGATGGAGAGATTTTCCCCATGTTTCAGAGTTTGACTTCCATTTTTTTCAAACTATATCCATTAAATTCCTCCTAATAATAATTAATTTAATTATGTGGTACTCCTATTTTATTTAAAACTTAATTAGGTAGTTAAATTAAAGTTAAAAACTGTATTAGGTGGTACATTAAAATAATATGATTTTAAAACTTCCCCTCCTAAATTTACAAGAACAAAGTTAGGAGCTTCTCCTAAAAATACAAAGCTTATTTAGGTGCATTTTAATGAATAAAATGGATGAATTAGTGTATTAATTATCTATAAGTTAAGAAATTTAAAAATAATGTTTCTCATTCTGTTTTCATTAGACCTCTCTAAATCTTTGAGAATATATTCTTACTTGACCATACAGGCAGAATTTAAACAGCTTATATAATTATTAATACTATTTATAAAAAGAGCTGTAACTTACTTAGAAAGCGGCATTGCTTGGCATTAGCCAGCAAAAACTATCTTTCATGAATCAAAAAAATTGAGACTTGTAATGCCTCTACCTAATATGAACCTGAAATTTCCTTACCCTAGGTCTCAGACTTTGAATAACAATTCAATTGTTAAATAGTAAAGCAGAGCTAAGAAATTCAATGCGAAGTTCCAATAAAAATGGAAGAGAAAAAGAAATTTAAAGGATTACATTTATGTGAAGATTGTGAGAAGAACTTCACTTATAAATCTGCTCTCAAACGTCATATTATAGAGCAGCACTCAAACAAGTCCAAGCTCTATCTTAAGTATTAAAAATTAGATGGAAGATAATTCTGCCCTTACTGCAATAAGCAATACAATCATTCAAAGGATTTAAAAGTTCACCTAGAAAAACATCATGGCCAGAAGTTTGAGGTCATAGATCTTGAGACTGGTGAGGTTTTCCTTTAAAAACGAAAACCTAGAGACCCCTTTGAATCACTGGAGCAAAGAGTTAAGAAAGAAAATAAACTAATTAAAGCAGTGAGAAACCTCCTTGCCTCTGAGATAGTGAAAATTACATTGAAGATACAAGCACTATAGCTTCCAATTTTAAATATAATTGACCTTAAATGATGTAAAATAAAGTTATCTTATACTTGAGGACAAGTTTGAGAAAAAAGTCATAACTGATAAGCAGTTCTAATACAAGATTTATCCATTCAACTACTTTTAATTTGATTAAAGTTTCAAATAGAATTTGTCAATGAGTACAAAGCTCTTTCAAGAGCAAGGGATAGACAGAGCAGATTTATAATTAAGCTTGATGCAATTCTGCTTGCTCAAGATAATGTAGCTTTTCGTCTCACTCTTTACTAAATGACATTAATAGACTACATTTTAGAATAAAAGATTTCAAAGTAGCTATCTCTTATTCTTACAAATGTTTGCAAAGGCATAGAAGAGCTTCATACTTTAGGATATGTACACAGAGATTTAAAGCCTGAAAACATTATGCTTTATTTTTCACCTCTCAGAGAAGTAATAATCGATTTCAATAGATCATATAGAGTTGAAGCTTCTGGACTTTGCAACGTTCTAGGTACTCCTGGATACTTTCCAGAGAGGGAGGACTGGAGAGGTGGTGATTTTAAAGTGGGACATTTTGGCTCTAGCAGCAATAGTTGTAGAATGCTTAATGTCAAGAAATTATTACTGCAGCTGTAAAAGAGAGAAAGATTCAAAGCAGAGAATACAGTAGTATCTAGAATAGAATAAGATTAAAGATATGGCTTAGCAAACAATTATAAAGCCTAACCATAGAGCAGAACATACAATCGATCAAATTATTAGTTGGATAGGAGAAATCAAGTTTAGAAAATTTGCCCATGATGGTATTAAATATAAAACTCCTCTAATAAACACGATTTTACATTACATTTAGACCCTTATCCCCTACATAAACCCTAATATAGTATGCATTAATTGTCTACTTTTATCAATCAAAAACTCTATGAACTACTGAACTTTTTTTGGGTTTTGAATGAGACATAATGAATAGGAGAGAGAATTTTATTACTGCGAATGATTTTACTATTCTGAAAGTAAAATTGGCTTCTTGTTACTCAAATAAGAATTCAGTTTATAAATTTATGAGTTGTACTCTATAACCTAGAGAATCAGTTAAACTTTCTTCAAAACAACAACAATAAGATATAAGTGTTAAAATACAATTGAAAAATGAATTTGATTAAATTGATCATAATAAATATTAATTTTAATTTATTTCTACAATTTCCTATTTTAGCAATAATGAAGATATCTTTAATACGAGTTATCAAAATGACGATATTGGCAATTACAATAATTAAACATTATCAAATAACATTAGCAAACTAGAAATTATCTCAACAACATGCTATTTTATCTTCCCCGAATGTGATGGACATCTTCAGAATGAGACTAGGTCAAATAATAGCTTGAAAAAAGCTTGTTTTGCACCATATCTTATAATACCAAGCATATCTTTCAAGCAAATGAATGGATTGTTTGAAAGAAAGATTATCATTACTTTATTTAACCTATCTAGTTCAGCTAGTCTCGCTCGTATTAAAACATTGATAATGAGGAACTTCTGCTGAATGAATTCAAATTTAAAAATTGAGTACAAAATTTAAAGTTCAAATAATTAATGTAAAAAAGGCATTTACTTGTCAATAACTCCAAGATTAATATAACTAATTAAAATGCAACACTTTTCCTAATAATAACATTTAAATTATAATTAAAAAAATTGCATTAAAGTAAAACGACTAACTGGAGATATAGGATGAGTAAAAACTCAAGAAATTTTTTCGTAAATTAGTGAGGAATTAAACAGTAGTCTGCTAATTCAAGATACCTATATGTATAAAATTTTATATCAATTATTATTTTGTTTAAATTTAGGGGAGCGATATCTGAACCAAAAAGTATTTTTTATTGCTTAAATAAGTTTCTTTGCCTTATTCAGATCAATTTAGGGTCGGAGAAAACGAAAACTAGTTTTAATGACATATGTTTTATTTCATCATATCAAAATATTAATTTTTCAATTAATTAATTTATTTATTTAATATACATTATATTTTTTTTTACAAACATTATTTTCTTAAATAATGTGAATTTAATTTAAAAAAATAACAAAATGAAATGGAAAAATATCACAAATTGTGGATTAAATTGATATTTTGATAAAATGAGTTTTACTTTTGTAATTGAACTTATTTATTCGTGTTCTCAGTCCCTAAATTGGCCTGAATAAAGGTGTAGAATCTTCAACGATTTAAAATGCTCTGGTTCAGATATCGTCCCTCAAATATTTGAATTTATCAAATATAATCTAAGCAAAAAATAAATTTAATATAAATATGAAATATTTGCTGATAACACGATCCTGCTGCTATTCATGTCTCTAATATCAGTTGTATCTCATTGGTAACTGTACATTTCGTTTAAATCTTTACAATCTATAGAACGATACAGTATGAATACTGGCATATGCTATTATAAACAATTCAATATCAGATTGCTATCTGCTTAAATGCTGATATTTATTTTGACTACCTCCCTTTAATTATAATTACTAGAATTCGCATTAAACATTTCACTAACTAAAAACAAAATTTAATTATTAATGTTTTACTTAATAAGAATATGCGATAATAGAACTGTTAGGAAGATCTATAGTCAAAAATTAAAAGATCTTTCAATATAGTAGTAAAGCTCAAGTGAGTTTCTGGAGATATAGTCTGTAGGTTAGATCTTGTAACTTATCAATTAGATCTGATATCTCTGCTTGGAGGAATCAACTATACCGTTCTGGATAATAATTCTGACTATGAATTATAGTTTTCCTATTGTGACTTACCCAATTATTGATGAAGTTGTAAATTTGCTGGGCAATTTCGACGAATTCATGTGTTCTTGCACTCAATCTGATTCGTTCTTTTTAGTGTGTATTGAGGTTGTGCATTTCGTTCTCTTTTTAATTTAATTATATTTATTATAATATTATAAATAGAGCCATTAAAAATATTATTAAATAGTTTAAAAAATAGAGAGAAAGTTTATTATTTCCTTCATTGTGTGCAAAGCTTGCTTTCTTGTGAACCTAATATTAAATATTCAAAAATTATATGTTTAATTTATTAATAAATCCAAATTCTTTTTTATTAATAAGTCAAAATTTTTTTTAATATAAGATGAAATTAAATCAAAAACGCATGGAGAATTACTTAGAAGGTATTTGTTTTCAAAGAATTAATTTAAGAAATGAACAAAATGACACTTTTTGAAATAAATAAATATTTAAATATATATATATATATAATTTTACTATATATATATATATAAATAACATTAAGACCCTATAAAAGTTAAAATTATATTAAATATTTAAAGAATTTATAAAGAAGATATGGAAAGAATTAATGCAGTCCAAATTTTTGATCAAAACAAAATTGATTAAAAATTACTTATTGATTATAAGATACAATTTCATACTGATTAAAAATTACTAAACTAAAATCATATTGAATCAATTAAGTTATGTATACTTTGCCATTTTATTTACTAAAATGAGTAATGAGCTATATTTATAGATTGGTACTAAGATATGTTTATTGAGAAGTTGACGAAATAGGGAAAATTAATTTATGGTAAAATTACTAATATTAAAATTAAATCTAATAGAGATCTATCTGAATACTGAATTAGATAAAAATGAAAAATTTGTAATTATTAATAACACTTTTGAAATACTGGAGAGAGCCCACTTATTTAATTTGGATAGAAATGAATATCTTTACTTGAATTTTTTCCCACACCGGATTAGGGTGCTGAAGCTACCACAGCGAAAGGGCAGGGATTACGTTTCCCAGCAGCAATGGCACCGGTAAGCATTTTTCTCCAGCTCTTGTCACTCTAGTTGAATTCTACGAGCTCTGTTCTCGGGTTATAACTGGTTGGCATCTTGATTTAGGAGAAGACTTGGTGATAGAGAAAATGGTTTTTTCGGAGTTTTCTACTTCATGACTGCCACGTCAAGGATTTGCAACGTCAACTCACTCAGATACGTATACGTCACGAAAAAGATTAGTAGTTAATTGATTAACATCAAATAAAATTTAACATATCACTGTTTAATAATAAAATAAAACCATCAATCTTAGTCGTGACGTAGACGTATCTGAGTGAGTTGACGTTGCAAATCCTTGACGTGGCAGTCATGAAGTAGTAAACTCCGAAAAAACCATTTCTCGCTATCCACCTAGTCTTCTCCTTAAATCAAGATGCTCAGCCAGTCACTATAACCCGTAGAGAACAGAGCTCGTAGAATTCAACTAGAGTGACAAGAGCTGGAGAAAAATGCTTACCGGTGCCATTGCTGCTGGGAAACGTAATCCCTGCCCTTTCGCTGTGGTAGCTTCAGCACCCTAACCCGGTGTGGTAAAAAATCCCTTATCATTAGCTTCTATGGTTTTCGTCTTCTCACTTTTTAAGGCAGAGCGTACCTCTCTCCTGCTCCCTATAACCTAGGAAACTGAACTCAAGCCAGGCAAACTCATCTAATGCAGTGAAATCTTAGGATATAGCCCACTCGAGGAGTGAATTAGCTGGCAGATTGAACCCCGCCGACTGGTCCCTCATGCATTGCGCCCAGTACTTGCCATTAGTAGGTCTTAGTATAATAGAAAGCTCTATTAGAAAGTCCTTAGTGAGATTGTACCTCTCCTAGCAATCAACTTTCTAATTTAATATGATTGAAGGTTTGATTTTAGTATTAAACAGTGATATGTAAATTTATTTGATGTTAAGCAATTAACTAACTAGGTAATATCTTAACTTAAGGTTAGCTAATTTTTTCACAAAAATAAATACATTAATTTCCATTAAAAAATATTATTAACGCCTTAATCGATTGCAGACATCTCCAAAATTAAACTAAAATGTTTATTTCCTTTTAAATTTGACAACTGTTATTATGTTTTACATTAAATTAAAATCAATATAAAAAATTTATGTCTAAAATATCATACTTTTAGTTGTTAAAATAAACAAATATTAAATATTTTTTTCATACTTATAAAAATATAGATTTAATTTTAACTTGAGATTTAATTAGAAAATAAGCAATATTAATAAAATAAGGAAATTTTTTTTAATTCAATTAAAGTTCGATTGAGAAATTTACTAAATTAGATTATTGAAAAATAGAAATTATAAATTTTAATAAAATAATTTGAAATAAATAAACTAAAGATAATCATTAAATCCTTTTAATAGGTGCAAATAATATTATAAGGTTTTAAATAATTTCTATTAGAAGAAGTTCTGCTAGTTGCAAAGACACATCAGCTACAAATGCCCATTTTTTTCTAATTTATGACGACCTATTGGAGTGAATCTGTCAATCAAACTCAAAATATGCAACATTCATCATGTTAACAACACTTGACAATCGTACTATCTCTATCGCTCACTCACTATTTGTGTTAATAATTAATTGAAGCATAAAAATGTATAAATTATTTGAGAATTGTTTACTCTCTCAGTCATATTTCTCATTTTTATTATTATGAATCAATCAAATCCCTTTAAATTTTATTTAATAAACTTTGGACACTATGCGTGTAGCATGACAGTTTTTTTAATGACAACCTCGGTTTCGTATGGAATTGTACATATAAATTCGCTTTTTAACTATAAATCATTATAGTAAGTAAATTTCTGGAATTTAAACAATCAAATCAAGTCCAAAGATCACATTTCAGTTTTTTAGAGCAATATTGTTCAAGCTCCACCCACTAAGTAAAATAATTAATTTAATTAACATAATCTGAATAGTTCTTATTAATTAATCGGTTATTTATCTTTCATAAAGTTATAGTTTATCTATGTAAACAAATAAGAGAGCATAAAATAAGATAAAAATACATATAATTGATGATAATGAATCACTCATTTAGATCAATGAATCACTTAATTAAACACTTAGCTGAAAGTAAATAAATCAAGACTGGGATGGTCTCTTGAGATACAAATTAACAGTGTTGATAACACTATAGAATATAAATATGATTTCATTGGCTAAAGACTTCAACCAATAATCTTATATAGAATCGATTATATTAGGAAATTACTTTATAATTCAAACATGAATTTTCTTATCAAGTAAAGTCCATGAGTATCACCTTGAAGCTTTTTCCCATCAGAAATATTATTTAATTATATTTATTGACGGTCTTTTAATGAGTTTAAACACTAAGTTTGCCATGTAATTATTTATTTTGAATCTTTCCTAGACTCTTTTATTTCACTATAAGCACAAACCAATTACACATAAATGATTTTTGATTGATGGTATAGATCATAATATAACTTATTTACTTTTAGTTTGTGCAATGAAAACTGAGTTGATGAGTTTCATCAAGCTAAATGATCGCTTTGAGATTAGAAATCTATTCAATTTATGAGTAAACTTAATCGAAATAGAGGAGATATTAATTACTAAATCACTATAAAATATCAGTAGACCTTTGAGTTAATGCTCTATATTCATTTCAATGCTTATAAGCGTTCCTATAAAATATTATTATTTCTTCAATTATTTGTTGGATTAAATATGATGATCAATTTTTATATTTGTAATAAATTATTAGGAGTGTATTAAATAGATAAAACCCCATTGATAAAATTTATGAAAAAATAAGGAGTTAATATAAAGTTACAGAAATAGAGAGATGTATAAGATTATCATAAATTCACAAATCATTATAAATTTAAAACTAAAAATCTATTATTAAATATTTTATTAGTTTCTGGTTTTGTGAGCGAGGATCTCTCTGAAATAAATTCTAAGTTTACAGTATTTCTCTTTTATAATTTTTGTCTTCTTATGTCTTTTTTTTATTCTTCAATATTCTGCTTTCTGCTTGTTGAAAATTGAATTATCTTTAGTATTATGAGAAATTCTACTGTTTTTAATTGGAATTTTTAGATAAATTTCCTCTTAGATATTGAGATATTCAAAAGTTCTATTTTGATTTTCTACGAGTACAATTACGAAATCTTAAATTATATCTTAAATTTAATCTTAACATATATATAAAGATAAATCCTAATCAAACACTAATTATTGAGTAGATATTTGATGGCAACAACTACAGATTTATAATTTTTTAACATAGGTTCGAACCCTTCAAAACCCAAATTTTTTAAAAAGATTAAATTAATAATGTTTTAATTAACTTATACTAATTGATTCTTAATTTATTAAAAATTTAGCAATTTACCTTATACAATTGATTTTACTCTTTTATAAAAAGAAAAGGAATGTTCAAAATGCTGCTTCGCTCACATTTTAAAATAGTATAAAAAGATCTGTGATGATTAAAATCATCTTTAATAAAATTGATTCACAACAAGATTATATTATTTTGAAAATTCTAATTGAAAAATTGGCAAAAAATGCAAGTATATAATTAATTTGATCAGATTAAGTTCTACTGCTTACTATAAATTTATAAAAACATAGCATATTTGTAAATGTTTACAAAAAATGAATTATAATTTATAATACGAAACTTTTAATTATTAATTATTCTAATTACATTAATACTAAAACTTATTATCAAAATAAAAAATGGAAATCTCTCTGATTAGTGCTATTTTCATCGTCATTTTCATCATTTAAGTCAATTCTCTGATCAATCTTGCGATGCACCAGTCCAGCTGTACTTGTAGTCTTACTAGGTAGGGCCACTATAAAGTAAATTAAAGATAAGTTTTTTGAAACTTACATTTTATGTGAGAAGTCAAACCTCCACCTGCGTCTGATCAATACGAATACTAATTACTATATTAAGATTTATAATTAATTAATATACTACTTATTATAAATTGTGAATGTATGATAATATTATTGCTAATTTTGATTGTTTAATTGTATTTTAAATTTCTTGAAATTTATATTTTCATTTTATTGAATTATAGAACTATTTAAAAAAAAAATATTTTTATAAACTTACTGGTTCTTGCTATAGATATATCAAAATAAATTTAATAATTTGATCGAATGTGTAAAATATCTTTAGATTTTAAGTATCTAACTTTGAGAATAATATCCAAAGTTTTGTTGCAATCATTTCATCATATCTTAGTTAAAATAAAAATAATGTGGATTACATTAAAAAAATAATGAAAGTCTCAAAATAATACACAAATAGATTAATTTTACAATAATTAATAGATAATTGATGGCTTTGCAATTTATTAGCATTATAAATATAGCGTCTAAGACCTAATTTTTATCGATTGAGTATTCTCGTAGCCAGGCCTTCCCTCAGTTTGAACATTTGGGTTTCCAAAGCTACCTCTCCACACCATCATTGTCTATTCCACCACAACCTTAAAGGTAAAATCACTGGGATGAGTGACATGAACGCATTTTAATGTATATTCTTTGGGAGAGGCAGGTTAATGGATTGTCTCCTTAACTTCACAGCACATACTTATCCTGATTATTATATTTCATCCTCACTTTAATCTCATTTTACAGCGATTTTATCGTATTCTGAACAACATATACAATTGCCTATTCAATGAACTTAGCTGATAAAAAAAATATTAGAAATTCTATTTACTATGTACTAATAGATAGTATTTATTTATTTCAATTGTAAGAACAGTATTCTGTCTTTTCTCCTTCTTTTCAATACTTAAAATATCACATAATCTATAGAATAGTAAGCTTCATCGTTCACTTGAATAATAATAATAATACTAAAAAAATAAATATATATTGATTGTAAATAGCACGTATGACTTGATGCAGAAGGATTATTATATTTATGAATTAAACTAACTTTAGTAAAAAGTATCACAATCAAAATAGCAAGGTATTTTAATAAAGTTTTAAAAAAACTCTTGAGCAATTAAGAATTTTTTGCTCACGATAACTTAAATTGTATAAATGTAATGAAAGGTTGGATATATGAAATTCCCATAATCTAAATATTTGGTTGAGCTCTATCTTTCAATCCCACTTGATTGCTTTTAACAATTGGGCCGTCTCTAAATTTGTTGTATGCTTTGAGTATAGGATACAAATAATCATGAAAATGGCCGCTAAATTTACTATAGAAGAGAAAATACAAAAATACAAGGAGGCAAGACAATTTTATATATAAACAAATATTACAATTTTGAATATACTAAAAAAGATCAATAATCAAAAATCTGTACTTCCTGATAACAGAATCTAAGAGCCTAATAATTTTTTCAAAATAAAGGACTCATCTATATTTAAATATCAATTTCCTGTTTTTAACTAAATATTTTTTAATTAGATTGATTAAAATATATAAATTGTCTTAGAAGGAAAATATTTTTCCCTTAAATTTAAGAATTCCTTAAAACTTTACAGTAAATAATACGACTTAAGAAAACTCTATAAAAAAAAGTTATAAAACCATTATTAATTAAAAATATACTTTAAATAGCTGTTAAAAACTTTGATTACAATTAAAAATGATAAAAATTAATCAAAATGTATGGGGATAAAAGCTTTAATTATAATATAATTTATTTTTATACTTAAAATTGCCCATAAAAGAAATATTTAAAAGTTTATTTGTTAAGTTGTTAATTTATAGTAAGTTTTAATTAATTGATTGTTTTAATAGATCTCTCTCACTCTCTTTTAAAAATTAATATAAAATTTTAATGGCTTTGCTCAAAATAGATTTAATAAGAACAATGAGAATAGCCATGTTGACCAGAGTTCTTTCTTACTAGAGTAATTAATAATAATCTACTCAGAATTTCGGCTCTCTCCATACTAAATAAATGAAAAAATAGAAATAACTTTCTTATTTCCAGTATTTGAACTAGGCATTAATTTCATACTAAAATTCTGATCTAGCTGTCTTTCTTGGCTATGGATATATTCTCATTATTTTATTAGCAATCCGGTCAAGTAGGGGCTTCCATTTAAAGGTTTCTTACTCATAACTAAAGAACTTTGAGATGAAGCCATTTAGGGACTCTAATCAGCTTTCTTATCGTTTAAATTCTATTAATTATATCTTAATCTTTCTTTATTGAGAAAGTTGAGTATAATTATAAATTATAACTTGATGAAGGAAAATGTATCATCAAAATTGTGCTCGTTAATGGTTGCTTAGTCCGGTAATGAGATTAGCTTGATCATGTGACCATTCAAAATCTCGCCTACCAAACATTTATTCTTGAATCGTAAACCTGATTTCGTCTTGTATATCACCGCTGCATCATACTATGTGTAGAAATTATTCAAAGAACTAATATTCTAAATAACTAATGCCTTATCATCTGTCCTGCTGTTTTTAAAGAATGCTTGATTGAGAGTTAACGGTAAGTTTGTTAAGATAAAATCTTCGGTTTTTCAACTAATATTTTCTCAAAGCTCTCACAGAATTTGGAATTATTATTAAATTAAAGGGATTTTAGAAAGAATACTTTTGTTGTTATTGCTTTAAAATTTTTTAAAATAATCTATTTAATTAATCAGTGAACTTAATTAATTAAAAAATAAAAACTAAGATGATTTAATAATTGTCAGCTTAAAGATGGAGATGCTAGATCTTCTTTTCCAACCTATATATTTCTTGTCAACTTGGTAAATATGGCTAAGCCATCTACCTATTTGACTATTTTTATATAAATGGAGATCAACTTCACCCATTCCATTTCCATGTGTTGAGTAGTGTTTGAGGACAAAATGATCCTCTTATCGTAACCTTAAGCTATTTAGAAAAAGCAATTATTATTCTCAAATGGAGCTGCTTTTATCAAAAAAGTGACAGATAGGTCTACACATAACAGAAAAGTAAAATTAAATAACTCATAGTGGTAACATTATGCGGAATATTTGAGCCTAATCTGCGGGACAGAATGATGATGTATTTATATGGAAAATTAGGGATAAAGCTAAAAACATGCAAATGTAAGTTTATAAATACTGTAAAAATTATACTAAATCTCTCTTTTTACTAGATTTGCAGCATAATTTAGAATCTAATGTATTGTTTATTGACTAATAGTACTTTTATTCAACTTAAAATTAATTTTTTTATTAGATTCATGAAGATAGAGATCGGTATGAATTTACATAATATATATCATGAATTTCAGTATTAAATATAAGCACCCAACTCAGAAATTTTTAAAGTATTCTTTAATGATATTTGATAAGGTAATATTTTCAGAATTTGAATCAATTTAAAACTCAGAAATACAAAAGTGAAATATATAAACACGATTAAACTTATTAATTAAAACCTAGATTTGAGAATTATTTTGGTTTTGCTTCTTGAAATCTCGCTGAGTCCTCTCATTTCTTAGTACATCTCGTAGTTAGGTCGATTGAATATCGCATATTTTCTGCTCTTGCTGTAGAATAAGTCGGTACCGTATTTAGCATCGTGATATTCTAAGATTCCCGTAAGATTTGTAGCTGTTGCAGTGAATTAGTGTCATATTATCGTGTTTTGTAAGTTGAATGCGGTGTCTCACAGTATACTGTATATTTCAACACAAAACTGTAAAATATAGAATCTAAATTTTATATATGCATTTTCGCATATAATTTGTTGCTGTGACCCTATATCTTACATACTATTTCTTGAATATATCAGTATATGCTAAAATGTTTTTGCTTTAGCAAAAACATATTTCTTTAGAGAGAATTCAATTTACACGAAAGTGTTTTAATTTTAGCATATACTGATATATTCAAGAAATAGTATGTAAGATATAGGGTCACAGCAACAAATTATATGCGAAAATGCATATATAAAATTTAGATTCTATATTTTACAGTTTTGTGTTGAAATATACAGTATACTGTGAGACACCGCATTCAACTTACAAAACACGATAATATGACACTAATTCACTGCAACAGCTACAAATCTTACGGGAATCTTAGAATATCACGATGCTAAATACGGTACCGACTTATTCTACAGTAAGAGCAGAAAATATGCGATATCCAATCGACCTAACTACGAGATGTACTAAGAAATGAGAGGACTCAGCGAGATTTCAAGAAGCAAAACCAAAATAATTCTCAAATCTAGGTTTTAATTAATAAGTTTAATCGTGTTTATATATTTCACTTTTGTATTTCTGAGTTTTAAATTGATTCAAATTCTGAAAATATTACCTTATTATAGTTCCCCAACTAAGTTTTAGATGGACAAAGAGGGCATGACATTGCAGATATGAGGGAGTTTCCTTATTAATACTGCTATATAATGATGGTTGCTTATTCCAAGGAAGATGGCAAGAATTATTGACTTATCTAATATAACCGATACAATTGTTGCCAGCTGATGGCTATGCAACCACCATATTCCTAAGGAATTATTTGATTTTTTAGTAAAAAATTGCAAATGGTGCCTGATGTATCGGTCCTCAACTCTCTTAATAATGCGTGCTTACCGATCGAAAATGATTATAATTCAAATTCATGAATACAATGAGCCTTAGAAATTCAAGAATTATAAGAGGACACTCAGAAAGCTTAGAAAGGAAATGGGATATCAGCCAAAATGTTGCCCCTGAGAGGCATAACTATCAAGCCATTGGCAAGAATTAAAAGACGGAGGTGATGATGGGCATGGCATGGGAGGAGAACCTTGAATTTCGTTTGAGTAATTAATTTTATTAAAGGGTATGTTACTATATATACTCGAGTTATTTCTAATAAACTAAAGTTCACACATTATTCATATATAATATTGCTTTTATTTACCAAAGAAATGATTGAATAATAAAAAATTGAAAAATATATAATATAGTCATTTTTATATTTTAACTTAGTTATACTTGTAAGAATAGTATTAGTTAATGAATTAAATATATAATAATTGATTTTAGATTATTATAAGAAATCTTTCATTAAAGTAAAAGCTCACCAATTATTAGTGTTTGAAATATAAAGATAAGTAAAAATTTATTGAATAAATAATAATAATAATAAAGTAATTATTATCAAGAGTAAAAATATTGAAAGTATATATTATTTCATGCGCTAACTAAATAGAATTTTTTCTCTAAACTTGAGTAAATTAAACTTGTTTTAAAATAATAATTATAATGGTTTTACAGTATTAATATACTTTTTGCCAAATTTTTGAATATTCACTAGTTCTTATGAGAAAGAATTAAAATTTACAAATATAAATGTTAACTTTGAAAATATTCCTATTACTTCGAGTACTTCAATCATTTTCTTAACTAATACCATTCTCCTAAAACTAACTATTCTATCAAAAACCAATCTACCAGTTTTTAAATGAAGATTGGGAGTTAATTACAAGTAAATTAAAGCTTGATTATTATTGGCATTAATTATTTGAATATTTAATTTATACATTACAAAATATTTGGCTTTAGTAATTGTCTCTATTAAATATACCAAACATTTGCCTTGTTATTAAACTTCACGCTTGTACATCTTATACTTAAAAATAATGATTCCTAATCCCTTCCTTAGTTCTACGGCTCTACTTTATAGCATCCTTACTTAATATCGTCTATACCGTCGCCATCACTACTAAAATATAAGCCATTTTAATAAATCTAAATTCAAAGGTAAATCAAGGTGTTTATTCTAATAAAAAGACACAATTCTTCTGATGAAGAGGAAGAGAAGGCTGAAGAAAACTAAGATGCTGCAATCAAAAGCGTCACTGTCCCAGATCTCTCAAAAAATGTGAAGGGAATAGCTGAAGCTTAAGTAGCACATAGGCGGCCCATTAATTAACCTATGTTTAATAAAGATGGTGAAGAACTTACCAAATACTTCGGCAAGAATTATATCACCATTGCAAAAGCATTTTTATAAATATTGTAGGAAAACATTTGATTTGGGAAAATAATAAATTATTTAATGATTAAAAAATCAAAATCCTGGCAATAAACTTCTTTGAAACTTATACAATATGGTACCTGATTGATTAAGAATTCAAAATTTGCTGGATTTTACTAATGGCGGTACAATTTTATCTCATCCCTAAGCGAGATATATCGATTTTAATTTTGGCATCAAATCAACTAAACAAATAAACCAAAATTAAAATTGATTTATCTCGCTATAGGAATGAAATAAAGTTGTAACGCCAATAACAAAGTCGAGCCGATTTTGATTTCTCAATCAATATAGTATCAAACTGTATAAGTTTCAACAAAGTTAATTGCCAGGATTTTGATATTTTAATTATTAAATAATCTATTATTTTCCCAAAACAAATGTATTCCTACAATAATGCTAAATGTTTTAGAAAGAATTCCAAGTTTTACTTACTTAATATACAATTTAGTAAATCTTTAGGAATTATAAAGCATAAATATTACTAGCAACACAATCAAATCCATTTATTCATCTTAAGTGATCAAAATAAAAGCGAAATAGATATATGATTTCTCAGTAAAATACCTAGCAAAATTCTTAAAAGTGTCACAATTAATCATATGTTTTATTTGTTTTGAGATGATGAGAAGTAAGATATTAATTTTGAATATAAAAGTTTACCACATTAAGAAAAAATCTTGTTAATAATTTAAAATGATAGTTTCCCTTAAAATAGCGATAATATCAGTCAAATTTTATTACAAGTTAATTTTGCATATTAAGTTGTTAAAATAATTTATGTTTAAAATTAAGCATTATATTTTCACTTTTTATAAAATTTAATAAGCTTAAATAGTCATAAATACAAAATTAATCTATATTTATTTTATCTATTTAAATATTAATTAGTTTAATTTGATTATATTTGTGAGAGACTTTATGTTAAATAATTTGTCATTTATGCTTGATAATTTACAATATTAGAAGCCTGAGGAATTCTGGAATAATCATTGCTTACTTTTCAGAAAAAGCTGAACTTACCACAAGAGTGACAAGAACGGATTAATGAAGCCGTATGCCACCTCTCAAGAACTTACCCTTCCATTTTTTTAATGATTGGTTAGAGTGGAATAATTTTTTCGTATCTGAAAATGACTTTAAATCATGTTCTTTCCAAACATCATTAAAAGTGGAATAAAGTATTCTGTAAAATTTCTCAACTAGCAAATAATATTTCCAAGTGGGTTTTATGAGTATATGTCAACAACTGAAAAAGTTTGAAGAAAATTAAGCCGTAATCCTTTTAAAATTGCCAAACAATAATTCAATGTTGCAAGAGCTAAATAACATACTTTATCAATTTAAAAACACCCTAAATGATGTGTCATGATTATTGAAAAAAGAAATATTTTATAGATTCTGTTTCTATAAAACTAATAAACATTCACCCGACTTCTAGTTAAAGTTAGAACTAAAATTACTGTTTAAAGAAATACATTTTATTTTCTTTTTTGATATATATTTATATATATATATATTTGTAATATTACAAGGACATATGTTTGAATATATTTAAACGTGAATAAATGAAAAAAAAAACTTAAATTTAATTTAGATGCACTTACAAACTCCTAAATCTGCAAAGATAATATTATTTATATATTTATAATTTTTATTATTATTTATTTAAATAATTAGCTTGTATAAGTATATAAATATATCTATTAATGAATCTATTGCAATCTTCAAGTTACTATACTATTTCCTTTTTTAATTATATTTATCCTAGATATAATTTAAAATTTTTATTTGAATATTTTTTATTATGAATTTATAACGAGAGTGGTATATTATTATTTATATTAATTATTTTAAATCGAAGATTCTATTTTAATATTTATGAGAAATATGCTTTAAATTTTATATGAACATAATAGAACTTTAAGTACAAATTGTCCAATTATATATAGTTAACAAATAATTGTGGCCTTTAAATAATTAATTAATTGAACATTGATACCTAAAAAAATAATATAAACAAACTCTAATACATTTATGAGCTAGTTAATAGCAGTTATAGCAATTAATTATTCCATCTCCATAGTATTGTAACTATCAAGATCACTTAGTGTAAAATACCTCCACTATAATCTTTGATACTGAATACTTTCTATAGTTAGTGCAAACCAACTGAATTTGCAAATTAGAAGGTACAATAATATAATAGAAATTAGCAACAGCAATTTATCTAATAATTGCTGAAATAATTTAGCTTCCTTCAATTGTACTTTAGGAAATAACACCCGAGTGCCATGATACCTCTTTTATTATTTAATTACTGCTAACTAAATTATGCTTAAAGATTAAATTCATAAAACTAAATGATGAATTAAACTGATTAAATAGGAGTTGATAGTGGCACTAGAGCAAGTCAGTTTATGAATTAAAATTTGATGGAATCTCAAAGTTAATCGGGCAGGTATAACCTGAATTTAATCAAGTAAATCTTTAACTTTTGAGTTTTATGAAAAATTTAAAAGTATTTATAATTATACAAGTCAAACATAATTATAATAGCCTGATTTATATATATATATGATCAGGACAGAATGTTAAGTAATAGTTAATATGGAATTTTTAATAGAAATGTTCAAGCCTCAACCTTTAGAAACGCTGAAGCTCGATTCATCCTTTATAAGGGTTGATGCTCGAACATTAAAGTATTAACAAAAACTCATAGATTAATTAACAGATTATAATTACTCACTAAATTAATTTTTTAGCAATCTAATTTAAATATCTTATCATGAGATTAGTACCCTAAGGTGAATAAGTATAAATGGATTTATGGGTGCTTTATATTGATTTATGAATCAAAATAAATGGACATGAAGTCGTTATAGTGTATATATAGAACAATATTCTTAGTCAATTTGAATTATGTTTATTATATTCAAATTTATAAATAATATATAAAACTAAAACATATTAAAAAAATATTTTTTAGATTTAACTTTATTAGGTTAAAAACTTGATTAAATATTACAATGATCATAAAATTAATAAATCGTATAAATGGGGGGAAGTTTCCTGCACTTTTTATAAAAAATATCTTATTATTATTAAAATAATCTTTATTACAACTATCAACCAACTTCTGAACTTATTTCATAGAAATAATATACTTAATTTATGAATCAATTAGTCAATATTTCTCTTCAGATTCGAACATATGATATTTTTTAGTTTCTCTATCTTAACAATTTTATTGTCCTTTATGTACTTTTAGTAGTTCCAAATATTGTATCCATTTGTTGTTTATATTCTAATTCAATTTATCTTATTCTTTCCCTACCTATATAATATGAGACTATATTTTCTTGAACTACTTAAAAAATGTAAGAGTAGACTCTTAATATTAATGAGTCATAAAAGGTTAAAATTTATATTTTATGTAAAATAAATTTAAATAAGTGCAGGAAACTCCCCTACATATATATTTATTAATATTTTATATTTTTTAAATTGTGAGGTGAATTGTATATTGACCTTTTCTTTACCAACTCCAAGAATGAATATTCTATCTGGCATGGTTTTTTATAATTATCAAATCATAGACACGATACGGAATTGTTTGTTTTATACTTAATAACTCAAATAAAATGTTCCTGATTAAACATTTTAAATTTTTACAAATTTGGACAATTTCAGGCTTTCATTGATCCATATGGTAAGATATATTACATTATTTAATAAGTCTTTCTTGAATTTATCATACAATGCTGTAAAACAACTGAATAGCTAATTAAATCCAAATATAGTATCATAAGATTAATATTTACCTTCTAAATATTAATATGCTGAAATTATTGCTTAAAGTTTTACAACAATAATATGATTAAAATCTGAATTATTTTAGTAGATAAAATTTTCTAAGATTATTCATAATAAGGATAAAATAACCAGTATTAAATAATTTAGATGATAGTGAAAAAGAAGTAATATTATAAGGGCTCCTAAGCCATTAAGAAATAGCATCTTGAGAACAGATTATGTAATCACTTCGCAGTATTTAAAGATAAAATTAAATAAGGCAAGGAATGAGAGGTGATATTATTATTTAATTTCAAAGATATAAAGCACGTTTATTCAAGCAAGATTTAGAGCTAACACTTTAGTGAAATCTGGTAATACCATTTAATTAATAAAGGAAGAGGAAAAAAAATAAATTGGTTTATGTGTTTTAATAATTTTGCTATATTTGTTGATTTGTTTAAATTAAACTTTCCATTTTGGATAATTCATAGATCTAAATATATTACAAAGATCCGCTTCTTTCTATTCTTTACAAAGCTAAGGAAATATAATAATAAAGTGATGGTACTCAAAATATAGCATGCTTGCATACCTTTCATTGAAATTATGTTCCAGAATATAATTTACTAATAATGATAAAAAAAGATGCTGATTAAAAAAGTAAAAGTCTTTTAGATAAAATTCGTGTTTCTTATTACCATATTCCAATCAAATGTTTAAATATTTTTTATGAAAGCTTCTAGTCGGCAAAAAAGGAAGTGTAATGAAATTGTAATTTTGATAATTTAAACTAACTTTGTTAAGCTTTAGTAATATATTTAGGCGAAACTAAGTCAAGGTATTTATACTATTTGTTACAAATCTTAGATTTTATGGAAGATAAAAACGTTACTCACTCGGAAGATGAGCTTTTTCGTGCATAAAAGTTACACTCGTCCTCTTATTCAAACCATAATAAATTTAATAGTAAAAGGATTGAAGATGAAATCTAGGATTTTTATAATTTCATATAAGGTAAGATTTTTGACTTAAATTAGGAGTCATATAATTTAAAGAAATAAACTTTGAGATTTATAACCAAATCTTAATAAATTAATCATTTAAATTTAATCTGAGTTTGATTTTCTAATAAGTTGATCTGAGCTCCACTTCTCTGATTATCTCGCAAACATCTTATCGCTCCTTTTAATTTGCATCTCTCGATAATTCCAGTAGATTCCCGCTCTTTAGGTCACAACTGTTCATTTACATCAATGGTAGCTCTAGAAACACTTTGAATGATCAGTAATCAAAACCCCAAAACCCCTTAATGAGGTTTATAAGTGCTTTGATTTGTAGGGAATTTGTTAGGGGTTGGGGTTATTAATAGGTTTTAATGTGAAATTAAAAGTAAATGTATTTAATTTAATCACTCAAAATGCACTTTTGGATCATGTGGGAGAGGTCTGAAGTTTATCTTACTTAACCACAAATCTATCTGCTCTATTGATATGTCTGATATTGAAATTGGTTTAGTAATTATTGACTCTGCCATTTGTTTCATTGATCGAGATACTCTTGTTTTGTCAATAAATTGCTTTATTCATTGTTTTGCATCCTTCTCGGATCTTGTAGAGTAGTATTCATTGCGAGGCATATCGTACTCTATTATTATTGCTGCTAAAGCCCACACATCCCACTAAAAGTCTCCATCTCTCCAGTCTTCTCTTTCTGGATAGTACCCTTGCGTTCCCATTACAGTTCCAAGCCTTGATACTTCCACTCTTTAGGCTCTTTTGAAATCGATTATTGCTACTCTTACAGGTGAGAAGTTTATCATTATTTTTTCTGGCTTCAAATCTCTGTGAACAAACCCTAACTTATGAAGCTCTTTAATACCTTATACGATTTGATTTGCTTTTTATTCAAGTTATTTATGATCCCTTTGATCTGTTATGAAATCTCTTAAAGTTATTTCATAGAGTGGAAGTCTGAAAGCAGCATGATTCTTGTCAAGAAGAACAGCATCTATCTTGATTAAATAACTACACTCTTTAAACTTTTTATGAGTGAGTACTTGATACTCATTGTAAACTCCATCTAATATTTATCATCACTTAAGAGATAGTTGAAGGGATACACCTTGTATGCGTATTGATGATCATTGATAACTTTATTATCTAAGGAGTCTTCTAGAATAAGATAATTTTAAAGAGAAGTATCTAAATCTATCTACGCCAGAACTGGTATTTTCTTGTATTAAATATTGATCATGATTTTTGTTATTTCAGAGGTCAGTTGGTTGCGTGCCTTCCTAACATACTCTAACTCTCTTGCTTATTCGGCACTAAGACCTTTTAATATTCCCTCGCTTTTCTTTTGTTGAGAAGCCTCTACTCAACCTCATGATTCTGAACTTCTATATCTTTTTTGTGAGCTGTTAATAGATGCTTCTTCAAGTCTCTTGTATAAGAGTATTGCTTATGGCACTCAAAGCAGTCATACTTTAAGTATACAGCGGGCTTGGCTTCTCTATGCTCTTTCTTATGTCAGTACCAGCTTGATTAATGAGCAAAATCTCTCTCACATAGCTCACAAAAATAGACTTCAATCTGCAGTTTGTATAAAAATGTCATTAATACCTTTCTCCTCCTCCTGTCTCCCACACACTTTTTTGCCATTTATTTTATATTATTAATTTTTATTTTAATAACAGAAACCTAAAGTGAAAGCTCAGGTAGTTCCTTATGGGAGTTCATCTCACAGCTATCAAACTTTTTATTGCTGACAAAGGCAAGTCTTATTTAGCTTGATGGAAGTGGTGCTGTTTTTCTTAAAATGTTAGCGCTCATATTTAAATTTGAATTTAAAATTATAAAACAGCCTATATAAAAGAGAGCTTATATGAGAGCTTTGCAAGCATACAAGTTTCAAGGGAAGTTTTTAGAGGATTAGAGGAGAATTATGAGTGTTAAGAAACGATCCAGCTCTACATATGGGTGAGGAAGTAACCATTTTTATTTTCAATAATAAGTTGATTATAGTACGTACCGATTTAGGAGGTGCGCCTAATTAATACGTACTGCTTTAGGAGGTATTTTGTGATTTTATGATTAAAATTAGGGTGCTCCTAATTAAGTACTAGCATTAATTAATGCTCCTAATTAAGTACTAGCATTAAATAATGCTCCTAATTAAGTACTAGCATTTTAGAAGCTACTCCTAATTAAGTATGTACCAATTTAAATTTAAAAAGATGGAATTATAAAAGTAGAAATTGATATCAATCTCTCAAGTTTGAAACCAGTTCTCAAAACCTTCTCCATATCCTTCTAAGAAGTTGATCTCCTATAGGATGCCCATATTTAATAGTATGTTATACACAGGTATATAAATGAAATCAATAAACTTAAATTTCTGTAAACAAGATGGAGTTAATGAGTGATGCTATGAAAAGAGTGCAAGCACAAGAATTGATTCAAAGAATTTGAAGCAAGGATAATTTGCATCGCTACCTGGTGCAGCAAGGTAATGAACTCATAGTAACTAATCTTGATTATGAAGTTGATTTGTTCTTGCTAACGATAGAAGGTACTCAAATTTCATTTCTAAGAGCGATACTTTGCGAAAAGAAGAAAGCATTGAAAATTTAAGATATAAAGTTTGCAGAGATTCTAAACTATCTAGTAATCTCAGGGACTAACTTATATGATGATGCTATGAATGACCCAGAGGTTTCGCAGTACCTGCCTACTAAGAAGCAGTTGTCAAATAAACTACTGAAAGAAATTATTTCTTTGGCATACTTGTAACAATTAAAGGTGATTACTTGAAAGAAATTATTCAAGAAACTCATAAGAAAAGGTACAGCATCTCTTCAGAAGATAAGGACAAACAAGGGATAAAAAAAGGTGAGAGCTGGCTATCAGAGCTGCAAATGCACCCTTATATATCATGTAAGATTTGTAGTTTAAATTTTTATAAAAATCTGGCACTGGTATCTCTTGATGAAGGAACAGAGCAAGCTTCACAAAGAGCGAAAGTCGCAGACAAAGTATGAAGTTAGCAAGAAACTTTATTCAAATATTTAGCCTCCAGAATCTATGAACATAGATGCTGGAGCTGGCAGCAAGAGAAGAAACCTAGGCCCAAGCAAAACTTAAGAGGAAGAAAAGAAAGAGAAGCTAGCTCTCTCTAAAGAATTTTAAATGTGACTTATGTATTCATTAACTTAACTACAAAACTTATTTATATACATCACTCACCCTTCTTTAGCACACTTTTAAGCCAATTAATTATCTACTCTTTTCGCTGAGCTTTTAATAAAGTCTACTGTATCGATAGTTAGGTCATGCATCAAGTGGTATAGCAGCAGCTTTTTGTAATGTCCTTTTAATATACCCCTGTAGAACTCAATTCCGTTAAACTATGTGATATAAGGCACTTTGAACACTGCCGTTATTCTAAGCTGTTCATAACTCTTCCTTATTTCTTTTGTCTTATGAGCAGAAAGATTATCATCAAACAGTTTAATCTCTTATTCAGGGTACTTCTCTCTCAGCTGGTCTAAGTACTTGATATACTGCTCTGTCTTAATAGAGCGAGGATGAATAACATAAGTTTCTAAACCAGCATCCTCACTAATTCCTCCAAGAATTGCCATTGTTTATACCTTGACTTTCTAATCATATACATCTATATTAATATGCCTTTTATACCAAGACTTCTAGATGAAAGTGTTGAAGGTAAACACAGCCTCGTCAGCATGTATAAACTTAATATTCTTCTATTGAGCTCTCTGCATTTAATTATAAATATAATTTAGGTTATTATTGTAAAATGGCAGAGTGAAATCAATTACTCTCTTGATACGATTTATACCTTTGTAAGAGATACCGTTTCGTTTATAAATGTTTGGAACAGATTATGCAGAGATCTTCAACTCAGGGAACTGGCGGTGAAACATAATAGCTCGTTAATCGAGAGAGAAGTGAGCCCAATACTTCAAAGTTTTTTCATTCATAAGATAGTCAATATGGTTCTATAGAAACTTTCACTTCTTTTAAGGCTTAGAATTCAGCTATTATTGCTTAAGTTATACTGCTACAAGGCAGTGGGAGCGAACAATTGAGTACTGGTTTGACTTATTCACTGTATATATCACATCCATATCGCAGTTTAAACACTAAATCTATATACTCTTCACATTAAATAGACCCCAAAAGCTTGCTATTTTTGTTTCGCATTTAATTAATAACCCCAACCCCTAACAAATTCCCTACAAATCAAAGCACTTATAAATCACATTAAAAGATTTTGGGGTTTTTAATGTGCCTTTTATAAAATCAACCAACTATTAAGCGAGTAATTTAAATGGGGAGACTGTTAAAACTTAATAAAAAAAGAGATCAAATAAGATTATTTTCTTATCAATATATATTAGTTAAGATCAAACAGTCACTAAATTGAATTAAGTTGAGCTACATGCCTATTTAATTTTAATCTATTAATAAAACATGGAAATATTAAGTTTTTGTTTTTTTCAACTTTTAAGATTTATTCTACTTTTGTGCATCGAACTAGTTATTGATCTAGTGATCTTTAAGTTTTTTCATTAAAATTTTCTTAGAAATCTTTATCATATTTTCAGGGTATCTTTAGGATATCTTCCTCAAAAAATAAAAAGTGTGGAGTTTAACATCAACAATAACAGTAGTAATAGCACTTATAACACTAATAATCTCAAAATCAAGAATTAGGAGTCTGGATAAAATTATTTCTAAAACGTTTAGTTTTTCTTAATTCATAGTTGTGATACAAAATATTGAAGATGATGTTGATGAAAACAATGAAGAATCATGAAAGTAAAATTTTGAAATTCTTAGGAATTTCACCAGACTCCTAATTCTTGATTTTGAGATTATTAGTGTTATAAGTGCTATTACTACTGTTATTGTTGATGTTAAACTCCACACTTTTTATTTTTTGAGGAAGATATCCTAAAGATACCCTGAAAATATGATAAAGATTTCTAAGAAAATTTTAATGAAAAAACTTAAAGATCACTAGATCAATAACTAGTTCGATGCACAAAAGTAGAATAAATCTTAAAAGTTGAAAAAAACAAAAACTTAATATTTCCATGTTTTATTAATAGATTAAAATTAAATAGGCATGTAGCTCAACTTAATTCAATTTAGTGACTGTTTGATCTTAACTAATATATATTGATAAGAAAATAATCTTATTTGATCTCTTTTTTTATTAAGTTTTAACAGTCTCCCCATTTAAATTATACTCGCTTAATATTACTTATTGGTATTAAGTTTATTTTATCCTTTTTTTATTTTATTAATAAAATTCTAATTTAAACTGAAAATCTTTAATAAATACCGTGTATTGTTTCATCACAAATTAATAAAAATAAATTAGATTAAATTATTTATTAAAGAATTAAAAATGATATTTATAATAAAAATATGAATTTTTTTTATTACTTTACGCTTTTTTTAATGAAAATATATGCAATCAAAAGACTAAGTTAAGAAGTATTATTCGTTTACAGTCTCCGAACTTCATTAATGAATACTATATTATAAAAGAGATAAAATTTATTGTTAATTATAATATTGTTTAAATACTTAATATTAATGTTTTAATCATAAATTCTTAGGTATCTTAAATAATACAATCTAGAGCATCTTTAAAAGAGAATATATTAGAGAAAGATTATGTTTATAGCTTATGGTTTTAACAAATAAATTATGTTAACCATATTTTATTTTAGAAATTTCAAATCTATTGCCATCATTATATTCATACTTCAGTGCTAGCTAAATATTTGGCTTCTGCTGCTACAGATCTTCCACCTTTCATTTCTATAAAATTTCTGATTCAAGATTAAAAAATCCTCTAGGACTTTAAGTTATTAAATATGGACTTAAAAGTTTATCTTTAATTGTGGTTTTGATTAAGTTTTATCCACAAAAAATAATTAGGGATTGACTTTTAGGCACCTACAAATTTTAAATTGATTGTAAAATCGTAATCAATTAAGAAGACAAACATGAGATGAAAATTCCAACTGGAATCAAAACCCCAAAACCCTTTCAGTAGTTTGATTGAGTTTTTGATTGATAAAAGTAGACTATTAGTGCATACTTTATTAGGGTTTTAATAGGGTTTATGTAGGGGTTTAATGTTTAAATATTAGTATTTTAAGTGAGTATAACAAGCGAGTTTTTATAAATATTTCACACAAACATAAGCTTAGAGTCATGTGGCAGTTCTCTGAATTTTATCTTTCTAAGTTGATGTTTGATTGTTTCTATTGTTTGTTAATTCGCTTATCTTGGCTTGATAATAGTTGAGTATGCAAGTTCTCTGAGACCTCCATTTATTTTATTTTTATCGGGATATTGTTTTATTCTCTGCTTAGAATCTCTCTCACCCTTGCAGCTAAAGTAATCGTTTCTTTGCATGTCGCTCTCCATTATTATTACTGCTAGAGCCCAGATATCCCATTAAGTGTCTCCATCTCTCCAATCCTCTCTCTCTGGAAAATATCCAAGAGTACCGTATACATTTCCTTATGCAGAGGCTTGCACTCTTTGAGCTCTGTTGAAGTCTATAATATAAACTCTAAGAGGCTGAAAATTCAACATGATATTCTCTGGCTTTAAGTCTCTATGAACATAACCTTGCTTGAGAAGCTCTTCAATCCCCTCAACTATCTGCTATACAATCTCGCCAATTTATCTCTGACATCTATTGTCAGATAAGAATTCTCTGTTAAGTCATTTCAAGTAATGGAAGCCTGAAGGCTACATGATCTTTACCAAGTAAAATAGCATCAAGCTATATGATATGCCTGCACTCATTTAAATTTGCCTTTTAAAGAGCATAATACTCATTTGCAAATTCCATTTGGAACTTGTCATCAGCAAGGCAGTAATTGAATGGATATATCTTGTAGCATATTATTCATCAGTAATGACTCTCTTCTCTATTTTATCTTCAAGAGTGAGGTAGCTTTCTAGGCAAGAATCTAAGTCAAAAATTTATAATATGGGAATCTTCATTGCCTCTCTTTTAACCATGATTTTATTGATCTCAGAGACTGGAAATTACTTGACTGCTTTCTTCATTTTAACTTACTTCTAGACTTCAACTCTAAGAGACTCCATTGGGTTTCTTGATCTCCTCTTTTAGAGGAATCTATTCCCTGTAGGTTCATGAATAAAGACAAAACTTTAATTGTTCTTTTTCTTTAGGTGCACTTTAAGGTCTCTAGTATGAGAATATGGCTTCTCACAGAACTCACAGACATACTTCCCATCTTTTTTTAAATGCTTGAGATATAACCTTGGCATATCATTGTGTATATCTCTCAAGTGTCTCTTATAAGTTGACTTGTAAGGGAAAACTTTATTGCATTCTTTCCATTAATAGTCAACTAACTTTGGCTGGTATTTATTAATGCTCTATGGAGGGTTGTTTAACTTCCTCCTGAATTTAGACAGCTTCTATTATAACCTCCTACTAAACTTATGTTTAAATCTCAAAGCTAGACTGGTCAAAGTTGTCATAAGTAGGCTCCCACTGAGTACAAGCTTCTCTGGTCTATACTTTTCTTGGTTGCTGGAATGATAACTTTTATTGACATGATCCAAGTAATGCCGCTCTTCTCAAAAGGTTAGCGCTCATT
>ARYC01009419.1:0-14192 GCA_000711775.1 Oxytricha trifallax | reverse complement strand
TTTATTCATTAAAATGCACCTAAATGTGTTTTGTGAAGTTAGGTGGTGCTCCTAAAGCTGTTCTTGTAAATTTAGGAGTGGAGATTTTGAAATTTAATTTTTTTAATGTACCTCATAATACGGTTTTGAACTTTAATATAACCACCTAATTAAGTTTTAAATAAATTAGGAGCACCACCTAATTAAATTAATTGTTATTAGGAGCAATTTAATAGAGAAAGTTTGATAAAAATGGAAGTCAAACTTTGAAACTTGGAGAAAGTTCTTCCATCTTTCTATTACTATCTTTTCAGGTTGACCTCCAGTTGGATCTCTCTATTTAGTAGTAAAATTTTAGTAAGTTTAGAATGGATATCCATAATTTTAAATTTCATAAACATTTATAGAAAGTGGAAGCAAGATGGAGTCTATGAATGATGCAATGAAGAGAATACAATCTCAAGAATTGATAGGAGAAATTTCGAAGTAAGGGAGGACCTCTATAGATATTTGGTATAGCAAGGTAAGCTTTTATCAAATACTAATATATTAACCATAGGTGGATTGTTCTTGCCAACTCAGGAAGGAACAAAAATATCATTCTTAAAAGCCTTACTAAGTGAAGAGAAAAAAGCTTTTAAGACCAATGAAATAAAGATGATTGAGATACCTAACTACCCTGAAATCTCAGTGACAAATCTCTATGATGATGCGATGAGTGATCCAGATGTTGCTCTGTACCTACCATCAAAATTACAACTCTCAAATAAGTAACCAGAGAGAAACTTCTTCTTTGGAGTTCTTGGAACTCTTAACCAGAGTACTTAAGTGAAGTAATTTAAGAAGCTCATAAGAAACGTTACAGCATCTCTCCTGAAGAGAAAGAGAAGCAGGGAATCAAAATCAGTGACTCATGGCTGTAGGAACTGCAGAAGAATCCATTCATCTCAAGTAAGCATAGACTTCTAACTTTATAGAAAAACCTGGTACTGCTATATATTTGATGAAAGAGCGCAGCAAATTAAACAGAGAGAGAAAGTCTCAAGTAAAGCATGAATTGAGTAAGAGACTTTTCAAAGATTTATAAAAGCCTGAAGAGATGAACATAGATGCAGGAGCTGGCACTAAGAGAAGAAACATAGGCCCAAGCAAGCCTTAAGAGGAAGAAAAGAAAGAGAAGCCAAATCCCTTTACGGGCAAATTAAATATGTGATCTTATTCATTCGTTTAAATCTAATACTTATTTATATACACCAAATCCCCCTTCTCTTGCGCATACTTTAGCTTTATCATCGCTGACTCTTTTAGCAGCACTCTTTATAATATCATTTCGAATCGGGGGAATTGTGAAAATTAAAATACAAAATAAATTAAATATATAATTACTACTGATTTACTATGTGCATTGTCTCATTTGCGAAAATTGGTCAAATTGCAATTTTTTATTACAAAGTGGTCACTTTTACATTAGTTTGTTGTCAAAATCGACATTTGTTCTGAGTATATTCTCTATAATGACCAAAGTATAGATTTATTGCCAAAATGGCCAAATTTTCTGTTTTTGACTAAGATTGATATGTCTTTGTTTATGTCTGTCATATATTTGTAGAATGGCCATAAAGTGGTCAAAATGCATTGATACAGCCAAATTGTCAAAATTAGGTGTCAAAAGTGAGATTTGTTGTTGCAATGACCATTTTAGTGAAGGTTGGTCAAATTTTTGAAAAATCAAGGCCTTTAGAATGAATTTTGCATTTTTAGTCTCTTTTCGCAAAATTATGGTGACCAAAACCCCATTTTGAGCAGAGAGGTCAAAAATCTTGAAAATCTCTTATATTGGTCAATGCTGTTAAAAATTGCGAGGCTTTAGATGTCTTGATTGCAGCAGTGCCTATAAAAGGATGCTGGTCAAAAAAATTGAGCAGAAGTTGGAAATTTTCTAGATTATCACTGCATTCTCAAGAATTCGAAAAGTCTGATGTTTAGTTTATCTCCTCTCTCGCATAATTATGCAATTCTTGAAATAGTTGCATTTAAAGCGAGTTTAGTAAAACTATAGCCAAAGTCGCTCAACTCCTCTGGATTTCACTCTGAGGTGATAGAATATTGCAATACAGAGTGTAGTCACGTAAAATTGGATGATACTTGCCAAGAATTCATATAAATCTGAGAAGACTTGTGAGAACTGCGAATTTGAGGGATCCCCATAAATTTTTGCATTGATTTTAATGAAAGTATTAGTAGCAGTAGTAATAGCAGCAGTAATTGTAGTTGCAGTAGTATTGATGATGCAAGAATTATATGCACATTTAGAATTCTCATATTAAGGTGCAATCTAAGTGTTGAGTAGTATCTCAAACAAAGCCATACCTCATAGTATGAATCCACTTCTTGATGCTGAATGCCCAGAGTCCTCGAAAATCATCCTCGCTCATATTTTCGATAATCTCTTGGATGCGCTTGACCAGCTGCACTCTAAATTTTTGTTATGATAGTATACTTACTTGCTATTAATATTCTGCTGCTTGAGGTTCTTCTTGATAAAAGCAAACAACTGCTCGATTGGGTTGAGCCAGGGTGAGTATTCTGCGCTGAAGAGTACATTGACTTTGGAGCGACGAGCAGTCGCAAGCATCTCTGAATACTTATGAATTATGGCATTATCCATTAAGAGCACCACCTTCTTGTTGCAGATCTTTGTCAGTTCTTATACTTCTTAGCGTTTGATATATAAAGTTTTCATATAGTACTGAATCGAATCCTCCTTCAATTATTTGAGTCGATACCACTCTATCAACCGCAATTGCAGCTATCAGACTCATAGAGTATTGCTATCTCTTCATTATTTATTTTTCAATAGACAACTGCCTAGCTTTTAAACCATAATCACCTAAATTGGCAAGCATTTCCTTTTGATATTGTGAGATTGGTTTATAGTTTAAATTAAGCTGGATTTGATCTGACAACAATGCTATGGGTTTGATACCATCCTTTGATTCTTCAAGTTGGCTCTGATTTGGTTATAGGTCACCTATAAGAGAGGTTGAATAAATTTGAGAACGATAGCAGAGTTGTCATGATAATAGTCTGATGATAGTATGCATAATGATTTGGAGTCTAAAGTTAGATATGTTGATTTTGTGGAATCTGGAACCATGCAACCATGAGATATCTTCAGGGTATCTTCATCTGGAACCATACAACCTGAGTGCTGAATCCTGTAATTTAAGTTCAGATCCATACAACTTGGATTGATACACTTGGATCCATACAACCTGGAATCATACAACATGGATCCATACAACCTTAGCGCGGATTCATGCAATCATTGAGCAGAACCATCCAATCCAATAGATATCTTCAGGGTATCTTCATCTAGCATTGGAGTTGAAATCATCCTATAATTTCCAGAGATTATTTTTAGACTTTCATCTCTCTCGCTCTTAATGCTATCAAAGATAAGTAATCGCTCCAACTCAGTTCAATAGGATAGTTTACCAAAGTCAAGAATAGAACCAACATATCATAGACTATCATCATGCAACAACCATCAACTTTCAAATTCAACTACTTGTACTTACACTCATCTATATTCGAGCTGCTTAATGCTGAGAGCGATAGCTTTCTAGGAGTTAGCTGAATCACTTTTCTCTATCTCTAACTTAACAAAGACCTGCTTGATTTCTTCAAAGTCGATTGCAACTTTAGTTTTGATACTCTGTCGATCAATGGCGTGAGCCCTGAATGAATTCGTTTAATCTGTTCATCATCCGAAGTGACTTTCTTGACAGTGCTCTGCAACTTCAAATTTCTGAATTTCTTCAGAGTACTCTATTAGTTTTGGGCACTGTCTTCCACTTCAGGAATAGGAGATAAATTTTTATTCAGCTTCTGCTTAGCTTACAAATTCTAACGAGGTGGAGTTTGCATAAGAATTGACTTCTAAAAATAATCCAATAAAAAATGTGATCAAATCGCTTACTTTAGAACTGCTTGATGATTTCTCTGATTTCTAAAAATTAGATTGCTTTGCAAACTTGGTCAAACTACTATTACTAGAATGAGATTTTGAAATTGGTTTTGCTTTACTCTACAATAGTGAATGATGATTGGATGATAACGAAGCATTAGCAGCAGCTTAAAGCTTAATGCTTTGAGTAGTATTTTAAGCAGGCAAATTTCTTGATCTTATAAATGAAACTGCATCCGATTCATTTGATGATTCCTAAAATTATTTATCATTCAACTGCTTGCCAAGCAGCATCTCTCCATACTACAACTCCTTATCGCCTGCGATGATTTTACTGCGATTCTTGGTTGTGATGAGTTTAGTATCTCTCTCACTCCTCTTGCCAAGAATACTCTTTTGATTTAGTGACACTATTTAGGAGGCAAGTAGTCGGATCTGAAGTTGCTTTCATCAACTGATATAATTACTGCATCTTCACTTAAGAACTCTGATAGCAGTCGACTCTTCCATAAGCGCTTGCCGTTATAAGCAGGATCTCTATATTTGATATTCGCTGCTTCTGTCTTACCAAACTTCAAATGAAACTTCTCCTTTAGAATTTTATGAATCGTTGAGATGCAAGGCACTTTGAATGTATACTTTAATGGCGAACTCGTTTTCATTTCTTGCAATCTATTATGTATATTTCTTCCAGTGCATTGATAAATCCCAACTTCCTCAATGCATTCGCCAACTGCAGCAACCAGCTGCTCATTATTTCTCTCCCTCCTCTTGCCAGATTTTTTAGGTTCTTAAGGAGGCAATACTTAGGTTCTTAATTCATGCTTAAACTTCTCAACAGTTCTTGATACAAACTCTGCTGTCACTCGCAACTTCTTAGAAATTTACTTTGGCTTCAACTAATCTCCATATATATTTTACTATCTCAAGTCGCTTATGTGCAAGCTTTGCTTCTCAAGGCTTTAAATAGGGATTGTTTTCTTAAAGATGATTAGAGTTTAGCTGGTTTGAATTTTAAATCAGAGATAGAAATCCAGTTTGAATCAATTGCGTTGATTGCTTATCTTTAGTAGATCCAGATATCTAAATATTATTTGGATTAGAGTGATTCTTAGATTTTAGATTATTCTACTTACCAACTTTGATTTGCGAAAATTATTTAAGAACTGCTCTAGGTATTAGCAGAGTGAATCGTCGTTATTCATACTCTTTAAATCTATCATGTCTTTCAAATGTGCATCGATTCCTTCTAATGGCATCTATATGATTAACCCTCCTTATAAGGAATCCTCTTGAGGAGGAATCTCACCAGAGTTGAGGAGAGTTCCAGTATTGTATGAATATTTTGCAGGAGCAACTACTTGCACGAAATTCTTTCCTAAAATCACAGGACCCCACTTTGTAATTTGTTTATCTTAAACCTTGATTCAACTTTGCTTGATTTTTTGAAATGAATGCTGGCTTAGATGATCGTCGCTGACGATCGAGTGTTGCGATAGCTCTTGCAGAGATTGCGATAGTTATTCAGATTGCTCGCTAAGGTGATTTGATTTTAGAACTGCTTTCATTTTTAAATTAGAGCTATTTAATATAATAACTAAGTTTAATAGTATATTCTAAAATTCAAGATTTTCATTGATAGCATAAATTAATCTTATAACTACATGCTTATATTAAATTTAATATTGAGCTATCTTAAGACTATTATATTATGTTAATATTATTAATTATCAAACTTGCTAATGCAGCGCTCATTCATTACAGATTCGCGAGGATAAGTTCTCACTGTAACTTAAGTGCTACAAATCATGGATCAGTCACTTGAGCAATACACAATCGTGTTTGGTATTCAGCTTGCCTTTCACACTATCAGAACCATATAAATCTAAGGTCTATTCCTGGGTGACAACTAAGAGCTAATATAGTTTGTGATCGAAATCATGAACTTCAGGTACAGACCTGCCTAAACATAAGAGATGGGTTGAGCAATGCATTCCAAGCTTAAACAAGCTTAGAATTATTATGTTTGATTAATTGCAACTGTTAAGCAATATATATGCAAAGAGGTTTATGCAACCTCGCAATTGATGCTTTATTATTAATAAGTTATTATTTTATAATCAATAATTATATCAAAGAATGAAGTCAAGCAAAACTACCAAGCAGCACTGCTTCACTTTCAATCATTCATCTAAAGCACCTGGTGGATACATCTTAGAAATATATAAGGCAAGTAATTTAGCAATGTTGATGCATTCGCAAGTATAGGTGATCGACGAGCGATTCAAGCGCACATTTAAGTTTTAAGTTGATCCGCAAAGAGGCTTCAAGAATGTTGTAATTTTGGAGGCTGCAGAGAGCGAACCAGTTGTTGCTGTAACCTATAAGTGGTGTGGATATCACAACGTATGGATTTATCCATTCAAGAAGGAAGACCCATACATGCACTAAGTGTATATACTTCTTGATCCTGAAGATTCTTCTGATGGTTGGTTCTTCAGCTTTGATAATGACAGTCTAATTCAAGTTGAGTAAGGAATTTAAATTAAACTATTGCTAACGCGCAATTTATAGTTAAATCAAGGGAGAATACAGGAAGACTATAAATAAGTATGATGAAGAAGTGAGAAAGCAGTTGACTTCGCAATAAATGCCAGAACCCTAAGAATTCGTTGGAGCAGTCAGCTTTATGGTTTGATTGCAAGCATAGGATTGAGTGATTTATATAGAGTGATTTAACAAACTGCGATGGTGATTTATTACACCATCAATAATTCCTACACTTTACTAAGTAACCCAAGTATTTATAAATTTTAATTCCCCAACGCTAATTCAACTTATACTAAGCTAAAACTTAGTAGCCTAAATTAACCTAAAAGGCAATTACACTAAAAGAGTGATTTATAAAAGATTACTTAATTTAAACTTTAAAGTTAAAAGCAATGCTTTTAATATCAGTCTAACAAATTTCTCTTAGTTTACACTAACGTGTACCCAAAATTTATTGCTTAAATAAATATGCCAATCATAAATAATAATCTTTGTACTTTGAAATTCCCTAACCTATCAAATTAAAACTATTTACTGTACCCTAAATCAGACCAATAATTTTAGAAATAAAATCAAAAATCTCTAATTCGCAAACTTACTAACTACAACTCTATAAATGCCATCATTATTAAACTGATTTTAATCAAGCTAATTAAAAAGTAATTCGGTACCTATAATAAAATTGGGTTATAAAATTAATTTGACTTTGATCTTGAACTGAGTCTAATTCAATGCGCGCATTTTAATTCTAGTGGTCCTATAACTAAAGATTAAAAAAATACTTAGCCTATCAATAATTTATTTAATTGCTTAAAGCTCTTTAGATCGTTTGACTTCCTCGTAATCTCTTTGTTGAATTCTTTGTGATGTCTACTGTTCCATTCTAATTTAATTCCTAAAACTTACCATTTTTTAAAAGATTATACAAGTCAGGATGAGTTTCTTCGTGCTTCCCCTTTGTACACACCAGTGAATCAAAGCTTCCAATATCAATTGATTCAAAGATGTGAAGGTTGGCTACTGCTCAGCTAGCGTCTTCCAGTACCCACTAGTGAGAGGGATCTCCGAGTAAGAACGAGTAAAATCTTCCAATATATTTTAAGCCTCCTTACCCCTCAATCCGATCGAAAAAAAGCTTCCATTATCTTTTAGTGACCACCCGAAACTCATCCTAAATTAATTATTGCCGATGCCTTGCTTAAGTAGGATTGCACGCCAACCACTCGCTTCAATATTCAAGTAGTTGGTAAAGAGTGATTTAGTGCTACTCAGATTTTAACTTTGATTTCTATCGCAAATTTTATTTCTTCTTTAAATGATTAGCTTGGCCTAAGGATTAAAAAATTTCAATAGCTACGATCTAAAATCTATTGCTAGTTTTATGAAAGTAAAGTCGAGCTCTAATGCTTTGAAATTGCGATGCTTATTTCATTTTCATAATTCTAACTTAATGAATGAAATCTTAGAGCTGGTTTTTCCTTGCACTTTTTTAGAATTCTTTAACTCTTTAATTTAAGGAATTCAACTATAGGCTCCGACTGAATCCTAATGCACTAAGAGTTAATTTAGTAAACTAACTTAAGTTTGTTTCTATTACCAGCAATAGAGTTTATAGAACTTTGGTTATTCCCAAAAATTTACAGCTTGTAGCTTAGAGTCATAAAGTAAAAGGCGCTTCTTACATTCTTTTTAAAACTTTCCTTAGCTATTGCAAAGTCTCAAACTGTTGATAGTGTTAGAGCCCTAAGATCTATCTTTAAGTTGAGTAAGTTATCTTCATTATCGATCAATAATTGAAAGTCTATGGTTTGCTAGCAAACAGAGCAATCAATTGCTAAAAAGAAAAACGCTTTAAAGTAGAGAAATTTTATACAAGCAACTCTAGGAAATTACTTTACTCAAGGATGGAGGGTCTTCAACCATAGGCTGCGGCTGAACCCTAATGCTCTATGAGTATGTAGAGCATGTTAAATGATGGAGATAAAAAATATAGGTAAGAGTTGAAAGTTAGGGCAGTAAAGTTTAAGGAGGCAGAGGTTTGGTATTTGCCAAATTTTCTTGTAACTTTTTAATGTGATAATGAATTATGAAATTCGCTGGCTAAATAGGGCATTTTTGGAACCATACAACCTGGAGTCATACAGCCGGAGCCATGCAACCTGGATCCATACAACTTTAGGTTGATTCTTCATGTTAGTTTGAATAAGCAGCTTTAGTACTTCTAATTGAACCCTTTACATACTTAGCGATTTTTTTATGCATTAATGCATGAATTTTGGAGATATCTTCAGGATATCTTCCTGGAACCATACAACCTGGAGATATCTTCAGGATATCTTCATCTGGAACCATACAACCTTAGAGTGGATTCTTACAACTTAGCATCTATAATTCGACTAAACCACCTCAAATAGAACTCTATCACTTATATATGATGTTGCTATACTCTATTGCATTGATTGGAGGTGTTATGGAGATATAGTGATTAGAAGGGGTAAGATGACAAGTTTGACTTTAGAGAGGTTTTTGACTTCTTAACCATAGTATTGCTAAGAATTTAGGTCTATTCTCAAACCAAAGACCAATTGACTTAACATACCCAACTCTCACCTAATCATGCCAAACCCATCCAAATCATCATTAATCATATCAGAGGCATCGAAAACATCATTAGAGTTGAAGTCAGAGCTCTTAGGCAAAAATCGATGTTTCAAGATAGGGACTCAAACTGTTGGTTTGAAAACTGTTATAAACTGTCATGAAATACTAAGAATTTTTGAAGTTTGGCCTCTCATATTCTAACCCATATACATCAGATCAGCATGTATTTGCATTTATATATGCATCACTGTTGTATTGTATCATATCAATGTAGTAAGGCTCGCCAATCATAAAGTAGGCAGAGCTATTAGCAATATTCTCGAAAATTTTCACAAGCCTTGAAATTTGAGATATCTTCAGGGTATCTTCCTGGAACCATACAATCTGAGGGTGGAGCCATACAACCTTAAAACCCAAAATTTGATAAAATCTCATAATAATGCAAAATTTATGCCTGATATAAGTGGATATGAATACTGCAATCGATTGCTGCATTATCTAGTCATTTAGTAGAGTGCAATCGTAAAGTAGAATAGAAGAGTAAATTAGATTAAAGAGTATAGTGCAAGAGATTAGGTTGTGAATGTATTAGGGAAGGGATTATTAATAGTTTGCGAATTAGTCACTGACAGTTGCTTAAGAATGCGATTTCATCCTTAAGGTGCATGGTATGTCTTGGATAGTCATCTTCAATCATACCTAGTAGTTCATTAGCAGCAGCCTTTATAATGATCTTGCCAGACCAGAGTTGTTGCACTAATCCATAGCCTCTGAATTGATTTCCCTACGCTGGAGCTGCCTTCTCTTCATCTGAAAGATAGCCGTCTTTAGAAACCTTCAAAATCAAATTATCCTATTCTGGCTTTAGCACTAAGTAGAGAATGAAAGCAACTGGCTTGTTCAAGTATTCATTAGATTAGTGAATAGCTTTGTCGTCTCTTGCTGCTTGCTGCAATTTGTTAGAAGTTATGCTGAACCCACTCCAAGGTTTGAAGAGACGCTCCTTCAAGAAAGCAAAGTCCAGTCCAGCTATTAGCACTCTCAAGTTGAATGAAGTGGTACCAACAAGATATCTCATAATACTTTGATGAGGAGCGAATATACCTCGCTGCATTAGCTCAATATTTGCAATACATCCACCTAGGGCTATCCTAAGTCTATAAACTTCCTTAAGTTTTGGTACATGCATAAGGAATTTCCCAAGAGGTTGGCATTTCTAGTTGATCTTAAAGTTTTAGATGAAAAGGCTCTCATCACTGTCAAAGAAGAGATTCTAGCAAGGCAGAATGAATTTGGCATCTCTGTGATCTTTCAAAAGGTTGAATTCGTGATTTGCTCTATATTTAGCGTGCTGGCCTAAATAAAGTTCAGCCAACTGTATTGGAAATCTTTTTGCAAATCTTTCATCTGGAAGACGACTTCTTTAGTTGAAAGCAAGTACATGATTCTAATTTAAACGAACCCCAAGAAATTCAAGTACTTTGCAAGTGTCTTCACGTAATCATCTTCATTATCCTTAAATTAGAAGACACCTTGTTTGATAAGCTTAATCATCTAATTGTAATACTAGAAGTATGAAGTTGCATTATTGCTCAACAAGTCTTAGCGTAAAACCCCAATATACTTTAAGTTCGACTCAGAGTTTAATTTCAAATTTAGAACTTTTGCATTGTCTATCCAAGGTTCGGAATTTTTGTCAATCGTCGATTCTTCGAGATCGTGCTTATGATCTTTCTTGGATGTTACCTTCTATGGTGTTATTACACAATCAACTTCTGAGTGAATGTCAAAATCGAATTCATCTATATCTTAACTGCTGCTACTGCTTGAGTCTGCTTAAGACATCGACTTTCTCTTTTCTTCGTCATATTTATTTTTCTAGCTTGCAATTAATGCTTGCGCATTAAAATATCAACTTATTCTATACCCCTTGGTTGATTAGCAATGCTTGTAGAAAATACAGGAGAAAAGATTCAAATTCAAGACTAAATACTTCATTACCTGGATTGATTTTAAAGTATGTAATCTAAATATATGATTGAGTTAATATATACTTACTCTGTTTGGATATGAAGGGCTAAGGTATTGAGGAATGTTGTATGCAAGATAGGGAGCATTGCGCTTTAAATACTCATATTGTTGCAAACCAGCTGCAATGCAAGACAAAACCTTAGAATTGCGAATTATTTGCAAATCACTGCGATTCCATTTATTTAGAGATAAGTTAATTTTAATATATAATACTATTAAATTTTGCATTATTGCTGATATATTTGCAATCGGATTTTAAATAATAAATTAACATGCATTAATTATTAATGGCAGAAGCATCTAAGATTGCGCAGTATTTATTGCAGTAGGTAAATTTTTGTTTCGATGCATGCTTTATTTGAGATTGATTCTGAGTATGCTGAATTTCAGTACTGGAATAGTATAGCACTACTTATGATGCTTAAATTTGATTTTATTATATTTTTTTGTTGCAAGCCGCCTGCGTAAGATCCAAACTTATGTGGGTCTTGCTTGCCAACAAAAAAATATAGTAAAATCAAATTTAAGCATCATAAGTAGTGCTATACTATTCCAGTACTGAAATTCAGCATACTCAGAATCAATCTCAAATAAAGCATGCATCGAAACAAAAATTTACCTACTGCAATAAATACTGCGCAATCTTAGATGCTTCTGCCATTAATAATTAATGCATGTTAATTTATTATTTAAAATCCGATTGCAAATATATCAGCAATAATGCAAAATTTAATAGTATTATATATTAAAATTAACTTATCTCTAAATAAATGGAATCGCAGTGATTTGCAAATAATTCGCAATTCTAAGGTTTTGTCTTGCATTGCAGCTGGTTTGCAACAATATGAGTATTTAAAGCGCAATGCTCCCTATCTTGCATACAACATTCCTCAATACCTTAGCCCTTCATATCCAAACAGAGTAAGTATATATTAACTGAATCATTTATTTAGATTACATACTTTATAAACAATCCAGCTGATGAAGTATATAGTCTTGAATTTTAATCTATCTTCCTCTATTTTTTGCAAGTATTGCTAATCAACCAATTGATATAGAATGAGTTGATATTTTAATGCGCAAGCATTAATTGCAAGCTAGAATGATAAATATGACGAAGAAATGAAAAATTCGATGTCTTAAGCAGACTTAATCAGCAGTAGTTGTCGAAGCAACAGCAGTAGCAGCAGTAATAATAATTTAGATGTATTCGATTCGAGATTTTATTCAGAAGATGATTGCGTGATAACACCACAGAAGGTAACATCCAAGAAGAATCATAAGCAAGACCTCAAAGCACCGAACATTGACATAAATTCATAACCTTGGATAGATAATGCAATAATTTTATATTTAAAGCAAAACTCTAAGTCTAACTAAAAGTATATTGGGGTTAGACGCTAAGAACTGTTGAGCAATTAGCAATAATGCAACTTCATGCTTCCAGTATCACAATTAGATGAATAAACTTATTAAACAGGGTGTCTTCTCATTTAAGAATAATGAAGATGATTACGTGAAGACACTTGCAAAGTACTTTAAATTCTTGGGGTATGTTTAAATTCGAATCCTGTTCTTGCTTTTAACTAAAGAGGTCGTCTTCCAGATGAAAGATTTGCAAAACGATATCTAATACAGTTGCTGAAACTTTATTTAGGCAAACACGCTAAAAATAGAGCAAATCACGAATTCAACCTTTTGAAATATCACAGATATGTCAAATTTATTCTGCCTTGCTAGAATCTCTTCTTTGACATTGATGAGAGCTTTTTCATCTAAACTTTAAGATCAAATAGAAATGCTAACCTCTTGGGAAATTCCTTATGCATGTACCAAAACTTAAGCAAGTTTATAGACTAAGGATAGCTTTAGGTGTATGTATTGCAAATCTTGAGCTAATGCAGCGAGGTATATTCGCTCCTCATCAAAATTTAATGAGATATCTTATTGGTACCACTTCATTCAACTTGAGAGCGCTAATAGCTGGACTGGACTTTGCTTTCTTGAAGGAACGTCACTTCAAATCTTGGAGTGTAACTTCTAACAAATTGCAGCAAGAAGCTAGACACGACAAAGCTATTCACTTATCTAATGAATACTTGAACAAGCCAATCGATTTCATTATCTACTTAGTGCTAAAGCCAGGATAGGATAATTTGATTTTGAAGGTTTTTAAAGACGGTTATCTTTCAGATGAAAAGAAGGTTGTTCCAGAGTATGGAGGTTAGTTTAGAGGTTATGGCTAAGTGCAACGACTCTAGTCTGGCAAGATCACTATAAAGGCTCCTGCTAATGAACTACATGATTGAAAATGACTATCCTTGACATACCATGCACCTTAAAGATGAAATCGCGTTCATAAACAACAGTCAGTGACTAATTCGCAAACTATTAAAAATTCCCTTCCCTAATACTTTCACCATTCAACTCTTGCATTATACTCTTTAAACTAAATCTTTCATATACTACTACAATGCGAATGCATTATCCCTTAATACCCTAGTACACGCTGTAATTGATTGTACTATTATAGTGTATTTAAAACATTTATAAATTTTACATATTCTGAGAATTTCATCAAATTTTGGAGTTTAAGGTTGTATGATTCCACCCTTAGATTGTATGGTTCCAGGAAGATATCCTGAAGATATCTCCAATTTCAAGGTTTATGAAAATTTTCGAGAATATTGCTAATAGCTCTGCTTACTTTATGATTGGCGAGCCTTACTACATTAATTTGATATAATACAACAGAAATGCATATATAAATGCAAATACAAGCTGATCTGATTTCTATGGATTTTAATATAAGAGGCTAAACTTCAAAAATTCTTAGTATTTCATGACAGTTTATAACAGCTTTCAAACCAACAGTTTGAGTCTCTATCTTGAAACATCGATTTTTGCCTAAGAGCTCTGACTTCAACTCAAATGATGTTTTTGATGCCTCTGATACGATTAATGATGATTTGGATGGGTTTGGCATGATTAGGTGAGAGTTGGTTATGCTAAGTCAATTGGTCTTTAGTTTGAGAATAGACCTAAATTCTTAGCAATACAT
>ARYC01009418.1:0-11098 GCA_000711775.1 Oxytricha trifallax | reverse complement strand
TAATACCTTCTTCATTCTTTATATTGAATGTGCCTTTCATTACTTTACTCAAACAAGACTGCGGCTTGCACTAAATCAGAGATATTCCAGTTGCATTTACAGAGTACTTCGTGAGAATTTGTGCTTTAAGTTGCTGTCCAACTGTTGACTCTTTAAAAGAGTACATCTCATTAACCAGGTCTACATTCTTTCAGAAGTAAGAGGTTATAGATTAAAACACCATGGTTTACTTTATGAAAGGCCTCGCATCAAGACTGTCAAATAAAGACGTGCAATGGGTTGGTAAGATAGCAAATCAAGAGGCTTCAACAGTAATTAATAGAAGCTTAGGTCGAAAAGAATGTAAGTCTTACAAGCAACATTATTGAAAACTGCCTTCATGGTGACTGTTCTGAAATTCAACGAATTTTGCAGCTTCCTCGCAATATGGAAGCATTCTCTGATAAAATTGTTGCAGAACTACTTTTACTCTTTGAGAATGTTAACATTATGCACTAATTAGCAAGGACTTTCAATTAAAAGCCTCCAAATGAAAGGTTGAGTGTGAGTGAAGACTTAAAAAACTGCAGCAAAATCTTGGATTTAAGTTGTATAGTTCACAAGTTTTGTGCATTAACTACATTTGCGATAACTTACAGTCAAGCCATTTAATTCATTTTGGTATAGGAAATGGCAAGACCTTAATTTTTATTGCGCTAGCCATTCTTATAGCTCTTAAAACCAAGCTATCCGTAATCATAATTGGTAAGAATGAGCAATTGGTATAGAGGGATTTCAAGAAATTCTAAAAGTTAATTAGTGCAATGGCTCTTAATTCAAACTTTAATTTCATTGCAAGAAGCGCAGGTATTTATTTCTTTACTCAGCCACAACTGAAAAATAAACGAAGAACCCTAAATTCATGAGTGTGTGGCACGAGAGTATCGTGCTGGTTGATGAGTACGATTGGATTTTATTTGATGGTTCCAGTGAAAAAATTGTAAACTAGCTCAATCTCTTCAAGCAAGCTAAAAGTATTGTTGGTTTTTCAGGCAGCCATCTTACTCAAACCGAATAACAATGCCTTAACTTGGCTTTGTCAAGCACGCCTGTGGTGTTCCCTACACTTGATAAGTTGTTAGGAGACAAGAAAACTTAGCTGCCAGACTTGCTCGTGAACTCAAATCAAGGAGACTATTTGAAAACAATCAAGGAAATCATAAAGGATTAAGTAGCGAATTCCCCAGTTTTAATTGTTGCCTCTGCAAATTACAGCACTATCGAATAAGGCCTTTAATATTCAGGCTTTGATTTCACAAGTTTCAGCCACGGCCACGCTGCTGTAATTGAAGCTACCCTTGAAGGCAGGTATTTAATGAAGAATGCAATCAAGAACTATGGAATTTACTTGCTGAATGAAGCATAGGGTAGAGGCACAGACATTTAAACGAATGATGAAATCAATCAAAATGGTGGCTCATATTTAATTATCGCTGATGTTTTTACAAAAAGATCTGAAGATAAATCATTGGTAGGATTGGTAGGCTCAACACCAAAGGTAGATGGCAGAGAGTGTTATATAAACTAGCTTCTAACAGTAGTGCAGAGCAGCTGCTCGTAGTGGAGTAAAATGAAGCTGACCTTAATCTTTATCGCAAGTACAATTTGGTATAATCAATTTTGTAAAATCAATAAGAAGCAATGGAAAATTCAATTGAATCAAACTTAGTGCCTCAAGAATAGATAACTGCAGAACTTTCCAATAAGAATGAGGATGATATGAAGGTACGAGAAATTGTTGAAAACCTTATAAGGCTCACTGAGAAATCTTATAACGAAGCAATCCATCCAATTGAAGAAGAGAAGAAAGAAAAAGTTGAGGAACTTAAAGAGGCTGTCTCAGTTGAAGAACCAACTGAATAAAGTAAATTGGGTTTTTATTAACCAACTCTCATAGAGGTAATAGAAGAGAAGATGAGTTAAAATCCAGTGCTGCAAAACAAACCGTTTGAAGTGGTATAGAAATTGGTGCACAAGAATTTAAAGCGGTAGCACCATGAGATTACTAAGGCTCAAAGCAGAGAGAGATCCAAAAGTAAAAGCAGTACTACAAGTTCAAAGAGAAGATTAGTGAAAGGATAATAAAAGCTAGACTAAATCAAAGAATAAAATAAGACTTGAGATCTTTATACTCGTCGCAGTGCCAGAGATAAAACATTCACTTGCACTTGTACAGAGCTGCCAGAGAGTGAAGAGACAATGGAAAGATGGTTGAAGGCAGCCTCTAGTGAGAGAAGGCACTTTAAAAGCGACATAAATCACAGAAATTCAGAGAGAAACCAAGATTAAGAATATGAGATTTATCTTAATTTTTTTAAGCAATTCACCATATTCAAGTTTTTGCTATTAATAGCATATAGAGATTCATGGAGGAAAAGAAGCAGCAGCATTCAGAATCTGAAGTTCTCGGCTGCGCTAAGCAGGTTCAATCAGTTGTTATTGAGCATAAACTGGTCTTTCATCTTGCGTAAGTCAAGCAACTCACTTTCCAAATTGTCATGATCTTGTTTCAACTTTTTAGTTTACTGCAAGAATTCCTGCTTATCTTATTTTAAAGCTTATTCATAATCTTTTACTTCTTCCATTTAATCACGAGTTCTCTTTCTTTTAGATGAATCCTTTACTAGATTCACAGCCTTACCTCGCTCAGCTACACACGAAATTAAGACAGAGTAAACTTACTGCTAAAGTTAAGACATCTGCTGAGAGCGTCCACGAACTCGGGTCTCATTTCTATAACGAGATCTCTGTTTTACTCTAGCTTTTCTCTTCGTTAGAGCATTGCATCATGAATCATCTAGGAGACACCGTCGGTGTCTAGGGTGAAGAGCAAGTCACAAATCCATTATCTGTCTAGATGGACACAATCTCGTTCATCTGGCAAGAATTACAGCAGTCTAGCAGATCCTCTTGCATAATCGAGAAAGTCTTAAACTGTAAGTCCATCGATTTGAGGCACTGGTGACACTTTGACTGCGTCTTTTCTTACATACTATAATAACAGTTACAGGGGTAAGTTAATCGTTACTTCTTTCTCTGCTCTTATGATTTATTTAAGGAAATAAATGTTGGTGGAGTCTGCTTTGGGTAAGAAAGCGTGGCAGTCTTGGGAAAGAAAGTTGTATAGCTCTTTCTTACTTTTGCATTTCTGGGCGAGTTCTTGAACATGATACCAGTAAGTTATCCTTGGTTCATTAAAATTTAAAAGTTAGGTGCCTTTCACCATTTTTATAGGTCAATTTCGATTCGGGAAGACACTACCGTTACTAAAACTAGAGAGTGCTTTTCATGATAATTAAATGTTACCAGCACGGTCCAATTTCCGCTAGCGGAATTCCTACCAGCACCAAGAGAATTTATTATTATTAAATTTAGGAATCTGTCTATGGAATCATATTCTTAAAAACGACAGTCAAGACTCTCAGAATTCTTCAAGTTGGAAGATAAAGATTATGATGGTAATAATTCAAGTGAAGAGCAGAGCTTTTCCAGTGGTTCAGAAGATTTCAAATTCTTGCAGAATACTTAACAACTAACATGCTTTACCAGAGAAACATAACTCTTGCAGATGTGAATATTTTTTTTTTTTTTTTTTTTTTTTAGAAGAAGTAAGTGAAAATGATATGATTTCACTATTTAATGAGATTCGTGATGAAATTTCAGAGTTTGAAATCGATGGATTTATCATTGATCCTAAACAAAAATATAGAGAAAGTATTAAAAAAGGAGCTAATGAATCATTACTTAATGATAATTAAATTAAGACTCTTGGTTAGCTAGTGTTAAAGCTTTACACTGAGTATAAGCAATCAGATTTAGAACCCTAGAGTTTGATGGAACGTGGTTAAGATTTCGACTTAAAAGCTCGTGAAGCCAAAGTTATTGAGAATCATAAAGTAAAAGATTAAATTCCAATTTTTGGTTAGCACACACAATTGAATGCAATAGTTCCTTGTAGACTGCAAAAGTAGTTAAGAAAGGAGAAATAATTGTAAGAGAAGGAACTTAAACTTGCAGAGGAGTCACTTAGATTAAGAGTTACAGAAAAGTTAACTTTCCTCTAAATAATGGATAGACTTGGTATATCATACTATAAATTAAGAAGGTACTTAAAAAGCCCAATCAAGAAAGCTTAATTTTTGGAATCTTAAATAAATTAATAGAGGCAAGTATAAGAAACTGCATAGCAGAGCACGCACTCATATCGTGAATATGTTAATGTTTAACACTTAACCAGTGCAGGTTTCTGATATACAGCACAGTTTACTGAAGAATATTTTGTTAAGGTGTAGCAAGTAAATGATAAGAAGATTTTGAAGAATGAATTAATGATGACTTATAAATAAATCAAGTAGATTTCAACATTGCATAATAGCAATAGTAGCAAGTTATAAAGATAGTATGCAGCCCAGTAATTCGTGGAACACTTAAGTAAGGGTAAGAGAATAATCAATATTGATGAATCAACTCTTAATTAAAACAGATTAAAGACACAGAGGTTGGACTGCCCCTTATGTAAAAAATAGAGTTACAAATTCACAGAGACTAAAATAAATGAATTTAATTATTGGAGTTGCAAGTACAGGAGAGCTGTACTATACAGTTAATCATGGAAGAACTAACTAGCACTCCTTTATGTACTTCCTATGTAATTTAGTTAATGTATTGGATTCAGTTGACACTTGTTGGAGAGAAAATACTTTAATTCTACTTGATAACGCACCTTACCACAGATCACAAAGTATTATGAATAAGTACCTGGATTTGGCTTTGCCAATAATGTTTTTAGGGCCTTATCACTATAGAATCGCACCTGTTGAATTGATGTACTCTTGGATGAAAAATCGAGACTTGAACCCTCTGAATACCAGAGCGTAATCAAAGTAAGTCGCTTGGAGTTCACCTTTTTAGGGGCTACTGGGCAGCATTCATGAAAGAGCTGGGCATGAATATTAGCAGGATCAACTAGAACTTGGGGAGGCGCTGCTTTTATCACGTGTTGACAGCGGCCTTGGAATCGATTTTGCTAAAAGATTTGTGAGCAAGGCGAAAGTGCGAGGTTAATAAGCGGGGCTTGCTAGCAAGAGTGGCCTAATTTAATTCGATTTTTGCGAGTATTAAATATTATTAAGGAGAGCTTTTTAAGTTGAATTAAGAAAAGTTAATTGAATTTGAAATGAAATTTGCAAGGCTCTTACATTTAAAATATCTCGAATTTCTTTATAATTATTCACGATTTTTATAGGTTGGAGTTCGCCATTTTTTAAAGTAGGTACCTTGAAAATGAGAGAAGTTAAATTAAAATGGCGATTTTTGAGAACTAGGGTTTATTAAAATTAAGGGTTTGGGCTTTCAACTCTGTAAGGTAAAGTACAAAGAAATTGAAAAAGCGATTTTTTAAAGTAAGGAAATTAGAGCGATTTTCGCAATAAATATAGTCAAGAAAATAAAAAAAGTAAGAAATCGTTATTATAAAATTGGTTACTTTGTCAATTGTTTATATTGAAAATTTTCATTCTAAATTCTCAAAATTTCATACTTTTACCTTGCACTTTTAACCAAACTCGGCAAAAAAAATAGCGAAAATAAGCGAAATTCGCTTTTTTCAATTAATTTGGTGGAAAAATTGGCTGAAATCGCTCAATATTCAGTCGTTTGAATATTTAGGAAAATATGAGCCTATTTAAGTGAGGCGAAAATTATAATAATTTATATTTTCAAAACCAAACCAAACCTTTAACTTTTCTTATTTTTCGTTTTCTTAAACAGTTAAATTTAGTATGAGTTCAATTAACTCAGATTCTCATTAATTTAGCTAGGAAAATATTTCCAATGCAATTTATAATTCCCTCTAATTACAATAAAATTTGTATGGCTCTTAAAATAATGGGCAATAAAGCAGAATTTAAGTCCTTGGCAGCTAAAACTAAGGTTTTTAGCAACAAAATATGTTTTAGCAGAATGGCATGAATCAAAGCAATTAATTTAATTAATCGAATCCCAACTCTGGCTCTAAACCTCCAGGCTAAAGTTCACAATAAAAGCCACCAAACAGCAATAATTAAGGCCCTTCCAATAAAAGCAAGACAGACTAGAAAAAAGCTGAAGAAATTAACTTGCAAAACTTCAAGTTTGCAGAGGACTCAGACCCTAGAAGCATTCACTCAATCACTCAAAATCCTTTGATCAACTTTATTTTAGCAAGATTTGCACCCTCAAATTTAACCAGAAATTGTGATGAATACACCCTTTCAAGAATTCAAGGGAATCTTTACAAAGATGTGACAAAATCGAGCCTCAGTATTACCAACTTAAACTAGAAAACAGAATTCGAAAACTTGATCGAAAGTAATCCCTTGCTTATAACACAGCAATTTAATGCATTCAATTAATTAATGGGAAAGCCTGTCATTATTAGTAATTAAGAAATTTTGCAGCATTTAATGCTTTATTTTGAGGACGCTTCTATAATCGAGGATATTTACACTTACAACAAAAGTGTAGAATTTGAGCACTTTTAAGGAGCATTGTTAGACAAGAATTTCAAGCATCATACACTCACCTGCCTAGATAGATTCGCAAGACATGAATTCGAGAATGAAAGCAGATTTAGACATGGATTTATATCAACACTCAACCATTATATGAGGACACCTTTGGTAATTCAAGTTTTAAATAGAACTCAGCAAGCATTTCTAGTCTTCAAAAAGATTAAAAACAACTGGTATTTCAATTATAAAAATGACAATTTATGTGTCATCGATTCAATTAATCCTGACAGTTTTCATAGTGATGCACACAAAGTGTAAAGTATTGGGGAACTACAATTTATTTAGCAATTTTTAGGACAAGAGCACAAAGTCTATGGACTTGCAAACGATTACAAAGATTTTGATTTAAACAAAATTAGAATTGCGAATATTCTCAGATTTTTCGCCTCAAAGATAGACTATGCAGCACTTTTGCTTAAATGGCATTAATTCCTTGAACATTTTGAAAACTGCCAAGAAGCTTATTAATTGGGCTAAAAAGTTTAAAGATACCCAGTACTAAATTTCAACCTCAATTATACTTGAACAGCGTTTCACTTGCAAATCACGTTTTATTGCCAAACGCTGACTAAGACGCTAAAGTAATGAAGCCTAAGAAAGTTCAAACCAAATCAAAGCATATAAAGAAAAACAAGAAAGACAAAAAATGCAGAAGATCAAAAAGCAAATCCAAGAAAAGTCTAAATCCAGAAAATACTCAAGCTCTGACTCAAGCTCTTAAAGCGAGACACATTCAAGGACTGAGTCCCAAAGCGATTCAGATTGATTTCTGAATATTAATTTAATTATATATAATTTCATTTTTAATTTTTAATTTAATAATTTCAAATAAATTCCTCATCTTCATCATCGTCTTCATCATCATCATCTTCATTTTAATTATTCTTAATTTTCAAAAACTCTAACTATTTAATTTATATATTTTCAGGTTTAATGTCTCTGTGAATTATTTTATTAATAAATGATAAGTACATTTTTCAAGTTTAAAATAAATAATAAAATAATAATTAATAATAAAATAGGATAAAAAGAGGCAGCATTCAAGCCTAGGTAATTATGATCATTTTGTAAAGGGGAAACACAATCTAAACACTAATAAAAAGAAGTTGGGGGATCAAGGGTTTTGGGGTATTTAATTTAAAAGTAATAATAATAATAATAATAAATTATTTCATTCATTTAAGCGATTTTCGCACCATTGGAAATTTAAATATTTGGTTATTGGCTCTCGAAATAGTGAATAAATTTGGAAATCAAAATGGAAATTTATAATAATAAAAATAAAAATTAGTTTATGGGGAAAACTTGGTTTTCATAAATTCAATACTTAGCATCTCAAATATTGAGAATTTTTACTTTTAACAGATTTCAGATATAATTACAAGGGAATATTGACCCGAAAATACATAGAGACATTAAACCAGAAAATATTTTTTTTTATTTCCAATGCATGACAAGAAAATTATTCATAGAGACATTAAACCTGAAAACATTAAATGGATTATGCCAAAAATTTTACCTTTAAATAATAGCAACAGTAATAATAACAGTAGCAATAAAAATCAAGGAGTGCCTATAAATAATATATAATTTAATTTAATTTAATTTCTTAAAAATATTTCCTCTAAACTTTCTTTTTTCCATAGTGTCTTATATTTAATTTATTTTAATTTAATAATTAATTTGATATCTAATATTCAAATATGCCTCATTTTTTCCACATTTTTGATTCAGTAATTAAAAAAGATTTCGCGACCACATTTCCGATTTTCATTTTGATTTTTAATTCTTGCTCTACGATTTTCGCTCGATTTAATTCTGCAAAAATCAATGGCAAAATAAAACGCGGTTTTCTGAGAAATTTCAAAATTCGGGAGGTCATGTCCGTCTACTACAAAGTACTTTAATTTTATAATCCTCGTTATTTCGTATTAACACATTTAATTAAATTCGTTTACGCACTTATCAAATTCTTATGCACATATGTATTGGGGTTTATATATAATAATTATACCTTTAGTTTAATTTCGAAAATTATATAGGAAGTTTTATTTGTAATTTTAAACTAATTGGTTGGCTACTCTATTCTAATATATTTTAAATTAATTAAATTAATAATATTCCAAATCATTTAAGTTGTATAAATAAAGAATTGATATCTAGAATAAAAGCATATTAAACTAATAAAATTTACATTTAAATTATAATAATTAAATTAAATTGATTCGTTAGTAAGTTATTTATTCTAGCAAATAAATATAATATAAAAGGATCAATATTATCAATGTTATTTATAAGTATTAGCAATATCTAAGTAACAAACCTAAGAATGAATGCACAGGAGTAGAGAAATACGTGCAAAGCTTAATTTCAACCTAAGACGCCAGTTTCTTCCCCATTGACCAATCTCTCTCTATTGATGAGATTGATCAATAATATTTTTGGGTGAGTATAATTTTTAAATTTATTAAGATAGAATTTTTGAAAAATAAGCGAAATTTCAAATGAAATAAAGAATTTGAATTTAAATGTACAAAAATCAATTAAGATAAAAGCATTTACTCAAAAATAGCTTCGAATCTTCAAATTTAGGTAAATTCTTCTCAAAGTGTATTTATCCCATACACCCAAGATAATCTGACTCAACAGCACAGCTGTGCGGTTTAACTGAAAATCTAAGGCTCCTAACATTTTTCGAGTATTTCAGTTCTTAATTCAAAAAGTACATCTGTGCTCTATAAGCCTTTTATACTATAATTCTTAATTATATTTATTATTTATTAAACTTACTCTCCGAATTAAGAATCGAAAATACTCGAGAAAAATGTGAGGACATTAGATTTGCAGATTAACTGCACAGCTGTGCTGTTGAGTCAGAATATCTCCGGCATTTTTTAAATATATACTTTGAGAAAAATCTACCTAAATTTGACGATTCCAAGCTATTTTTGAATAAATGCTTTTATCTTAATTACTTTTTGTACATTTAAATTCAAATTCTATATTTCATTTAAAATTCACTTAAACTTTTCAAAAATTTAACTTAATAAATTTTCTCATAAATTTTATCATAATTTATTATAAAAATGTATCCCCAAATCAAAGGATGAGTGAAGAAAAGGCAGAGGCCTTAACTGCTTGAATTTAAAGATCATAGAAAAACAAGTATTATTTTATAAACTACAAATATTTAATGAACTTATGATACAAATATAAATCAATTCATTGAAGTTAAATATATAGGAACAAAAATTTTATTAACTCTTTTAATTTCTTTCAAATTCATCACTCTATGATTTAATATTAAAAATAAATACCAAACTAAGAATATTTATCTAAAAAGCTAAAATTAAATCTAATATTTTCAATACAATATTTAATTCTTATTATATTATAAATCTAATACTATTTTTTAATTATTTCCTTTCAACTAATTGTAATGATATCTCTTTAAAATTTGCTTGATAATCAGTAAATATATATAAAAAATAAGAAATTAATTTAAGTTTAATATTTTATAATAATCTAGATGATCAAATTAGAATTATAGAAATCAATAGAAATTAGTGGGAGCTTATGATATTTATAATTATTTGAATTCTTTAAAAAAATAAGTTTAAATTTGATATGAAAAATTAATATACTTTTGCAAAAAAATCTTAAAATATTTGTATGTTTTATATTTATTAGAAAAATATAAAATAATTCGGGGGGGGGGGTCTAAGTCGGTGCAAAATTTTTTTTCGCAAAAACATCAAAATCCCTAAGTCGGTGCATGATCAATTTTTGACATTATTGATATATTTTATTATCCTACCCCACATAAAAAGTATCATTATTAACTAAAATTTATGTCTCAGCTTCTGAATCGAACTCCTTCATTAAATTTTGATCATAGGACACTTATAATATTATTACAAAAATATTTTTTCTCTGTGACAGATATTTGTTTAAGTAAAATAAAAATATATTATTTCATATTTTAATATCTAATTGGTTTGTAAGTAACGAAATTGGGATTAAGAACATCATAATTATTCGCTAAATTTAATGATGTCTGGAATTAAAAAAATCGTACATATTGATTAGAGTATTTAAAAAAAGGCAATTAATTGAGTCAATGGTTTTTATCATAAGGTTAGACATCATTAAATTTAGCGAATAATTATGATGTTCTTAATCCCAATTTTGTTGCATACAGAACTATTAGATATTAAAATATGAAATAATATTTTTTTATTTTACTTAAACAAATATCTGTCACAGAGAAAAAATATTTTTGTAATAATATTATAAGTGTCCTATGATCGAAATTTAATGAAGGAGTTCGATTCAGAAGCTGAGTCATAAATTTTAGTTAATATTGATACTTTTTATGTGGGTTAGGATAATAAAATATATCAATAATGTCAAAAATTGATCATGCACCGACTTAGGGATTTTGATGTTTTTGCGAAAAAATATTTTGCACCGACTTAGGATTTTGAAAAAATTTTTGCACCGACTTA
>ARYC01009415.1:0-11565 GCA_000711775.1 Oxytricha trifallax | reverse complement strand
ATTCACGGCATTCGCAAGGAGGTTGTACATATCGCTCTGGATCTGGACGAACTTGTTCTTGCCAATCGACTTCATGTCCTTTCTTTTCTGGAGGCCTTCCTTAATGTTCTTGGGGAAGAACTCCGGCTTTAGAGTGTTGATGATCTAAATTCAAGTTTTAAATTCGACAATAAAAATGGATACATTGTAAAGGAACTGCCGATTAACTGATCGCTTGTCTTCAATCTTGGGGAGGTACCTTCTTACAGTTTCATCGTTTTTTACCTGTAAGATAAGTGAGGTCACTGTTAACTCGTTCAGCTTAGGCACGTTGATGATCCTCACTTCCTGGTTGAGAAGCAACTATAATTTCATGTAACAGAAATCAGTCTTACTTTCTTATTGCCTGCAAACACATCTCGTAAAAATTCTATCGTGCACTCCTGATAAGAGGCAAGTAATACTAACCTATGAAAAAGTTTAGCGCGGCTTCTTACCTTGGTTCAGCAAGATGTTATAGATCTCCTGCTTGGACTTCAACAGCTGGTCCAGGTCAGAAGTGGGCACCTGCATAATTCCGAGTTGCTCCTGGTTATATTGGATTTTGTATTCTCTCTGGGGCTTAATGTAAATTTAATCATTAAAATTCTCTCTCATTTGAGTTGCCCCAGAACTCCTAAACTGCTTCACCTCCTCGTAGCCTGCGCTGTAGTGCTAGTAGTTGTTGGATCTGCTAGCGAAGCCTGAAGGCGTGTTGGTTGAGAGACCGTTCCCTCCCATTTAAAGCGTGGACGAGGGAGGATTATTGATTCTAAATTAGTTAGGGTTCTATTCGAAACATCTGGATTGCTAGACGATTACATCCTGTCAATACTCTCATCGTCCTTGTCCTCGACTTCATTGGGGTTGTAGTGAGAATCCTCGTTCCCTATCACGTTGGGCTGGTGGAACTGGTTGGCGTGAGGGCTGAAGGTGGCGTTGATCTGGTCGTCTTCCTGCATTTGAATGTCGGAGGGTTTCATCATATGCTTCTACTCATTCTGCATTTGCCCTAACTCCTTTCTCTAGGCAGCTTCCTAAATATTGTTAGTTTGAAAATCTTACAACGTATTTATCAAAGCGGCCATATGCTCTTCTCTCTGAAGCCTGAATCGAGGGAGGGTTTGAATTGTTCAGGCCTTCGAACTGCTGGACTATGTTTTTGAATGGACTGGTTGTCTTGCTATTGGTTGCTGATATCAATACTCTCTTGGATCTCTCCTTCCTCCAAAGAGTTGGAGCTCATCACTATACTCACATCAATCGGCTGATTTGAATACATCAAATAAAATGAGATTTATAATATTGATTGGAATTTTAATAATAGTGATATGTAATTAATTAGATATTTAAATTAATAATTAACTGTATATAAAACCAAATTAAAAAGTTTAATGAGAGAGGATCTATCGCACATTTTAGCACAGTCACGCTAAGCACTCACACTCTCCATTAGTCACACTTCTTCAGTTATGTTCATTAGTATATGAGTAGTGTGTGTATATAAAATTGCATTGTTGTTTATGTATTGCGATAGAGTTATACGAGATCGCAAGACCCATCATGGAATGATGGATCTGCCGTAGGCACGATCTCGTATAACTCTATCGCAATACATAAACAACAATGCAATTTTATATACATACACTACCCATATACTAATGAACATAACTGAAGAAGTGTGACTAATGGAGAGTGTGAGTGATTAGTGTGACTGCGCTGAAATGTGCGATAGATCCTCTCTCATTCAACTTTTTTATTTGGTTTTATATACAGTTAATTATTAATTTAAATATCTAATTAATTACATATCACTATTAATTAAAATTACAATCAATATTATAAATCTCATTTTAACTGATGTATTCAAATCAGCCGATTGATGTGAGTATAATGATGAGCTCCAACTCTTTAGAGGAAGGAGAGATCCAAGAGAGTATTGATATCAGCAACCAATAGCAAGACAACCAGTCCATTCAAAACAAAGTCCAGCAGTTCGAAGGCCTGAACAATTCAAACCCTCCCTCGATTCAGGCTTCAGAGAGAAGAGCATTTGGCCGCTTTGAAAAATACGTTGTAAGATTTTCAAACTAACAATATTTAGGAAGCTGCCTAGAGAAAGGAGTTAGGGCAAATGCAGAATGAGTAGAAGCATATGATGAAACCCTCCGACATTCAAATGCAGGAAGACGACCAGACCAACGCCACCTTCAGCCCTCACGCCAACCAGTTCCACCAGTCCAACGTGATAGGGAACGAGGACTCTCACTACAACCCCAACGAAGTCGAGGACAAGGACGATGAGAGTATTGACAGGATGTAATCGTCTAGCAATCCAGATGTTTCGAATAGAACCCCTAACTAATTTAGAATCAATAATCCTCCCTCGTCCACGCTCTAAATGGGAGGGAACGGTCTCTCAACCAACACTCCTTCAGGCTTCGCTAGCAGATCCAACAACTACTAGCACTACAGCGCAGGCTACGAGGAGGTGAAGCAGTTTAGGAGTTCTGGGGCAACTCAAATGAGAGAGAATTTTAATGATTAAATTTACATTAAGCCCCAGAGGGAATACAAAATCCAATATAACCAGGAGCAACTCGGAATTATGCAGGTGCTCACTTCTGACCTGGCCCAGCTGTTGAAGTCCAAGCAGGAGATCTATAACATCTTGCTGAACCAAGGTAAGAAGCCGCGCTAAATTTTTTTATAGGTTAGTATTACTTGCCTCCTTATCAGGAGTGCACGATAGAATTTTTACCAGATGTGTTTGCAGGCAATAAGAAAGTAAGATTGATTTCTGTTACATGAAATTATAGTTGCTGCTCAACCAGGAAGTGAGGATCATCAACGTGCCTAAGCTGAACGAGTTAACAGTGACCTCACTTATCTTACAGTTAAAGAACGATGAAACTGTAAGAAGGTATCTCCCCAAGATTGAAGACAAGCGATCAGTTAATCGGCAGTTCCTTTACAATGTATCCATTTTTATTATCGAATTTAAAACTTGAATTTAGATCATCAACACTCTAAAGCCGGAGTTCTTCCCCAAGAACATTAAGGAAGGCCTCCAGAAAAGAAAGGACATGAAATCGATTGGCAAGAACAAGTTCGTCCAGATCCAGAGCGATATGTACAACCTCCTTGCGAATGCCGTGAATCTGAATCCAAGTACCAGAGGTCGGGCTCTCCACTTATTGAATCATGGAGCCAAGACTCGCAAGAGACCCGAGAGACCCCAGAACACCTTTACCTCGCCCTCATTTCCCTTAGGCTCGATCCAAGTTAACGAGCAGTTCACCGACCAAGAGATCGTGCAGAGGAACATCAAGAGGATTAAACGCAATATCATTCCTGACTCCTTAAGAATTCAGTCGACTCCAGGCAATTTCAATATGAACCCTCCCAGTCAGAAGTTTTCTGGTAGCCTGAACACGAGCATGATACAACCCTAAACACAAATTGCTAACTGAGATGCAGGTCGCTTGCTACTAGCTTCCTCTCTCTGAGATTCAAATATCTCACTAACCCTAATTCCAAGCGCCTCTGGGCCTTGACCCTTTCTCAAACACTTAACTCCCTCAAACGGTTTCATATAAATTTTAACTCGCTATGAATACTTAATTGGATATTTAATCAACCCGCCTAATATTATTATTATTCTTAAAAATTTCTAAATGGAATCCCAGGAGGCCGACTACTTCAACGTGAGTCTCGTGTATAACCTGAACATGGAGAACCAGTACAACATTAAGCTCCAGTACCCTGTGAAGCCAGACATCAATTCAATACAGATTCCTCAGAGGCTTTCTCAAGAGTACGAGCAAACCGCGGAGGTCAGCGTGATACTTAAGAACGAGTCCAGCATAAATTTGAAACTCAAAGCCAAGAAGTATTCGTAAGCTGAGGTCTTGGTTTGTAGCAAGGATCGCAGGCCTTTCATCAAACTTAGCAAGGACATCGACCCTGGTTATCTTCTTGAAGATCACTAGATGCGAGACGACTCCCGAGTTGTCAGCCAGAGGTTTGAAAAGCCTGATAAAAACAAGAGATTCTGTAAGGGCTTCAATGAAAATCTTGAGCACTGAGTTAACAATTAATTTGACTTAAAAATTCTCTCCAACTTCCAACTCTACTCTCTAACTTTTAAGTAAACTTTCACAGCCTCTAAACTTATCGCCACCCCAATTACAAACCCTGGCTCTTGAAGTCCAAGAAATTTATCAGCCAGCCTGGCTTTAGCTTCTCAAAATACTCTCTAAAGTTTGAGTGGAATTCCCAAAAAAATCTTGGAAACTTATTGAGAATCTTGAGTGGCAAACTTTTGTAACAAACATCACTTTTTACTAAAATGATCTCCAACTTATTAAGTCTAGGTTTCCTTGTTTTTCGATAAAATTTCTTTAAGAATCGCTCTTAAATTCACATCTTCAATTCATGAAATTTGAGTCTATAGTTCTAAGAAAACATCGAGTTGGAAAGTAACAAAGTTTAGGTTTGATTAACAAGTTTTCGCTATTAGTATGAAAGTCCTCTTTGAATTTTGTCTCAAAAAATCCTAAAATTTTGATCAAATTCTTTGAAAAACCTGCTCAAGATTTCCAAACATTTTCTGCTCAAATCTAGAATAATTAGTGAGATCAAGTTTAAGTTTAAAGTAGCTCAGAAATGAATTTATATCCTTCAACTCTATTAAAATTATTCCTGGTAGATTTTTAAACTTAAAATTCTAGGCATGCAGCTTTGTGTCTTGTAACAAACATCAGTTTCAGTTAACCTTTATTCAAGTACCAATTCTTAAATTACCCACACTAGTAGTTTTAGAATTACCACTACCCTTTTTCTAAGAATAACAACCCTACTAGCCTTGCTTAAAAGCTAAGTGCTCAACTATAAAAATCCTCAATCAACTGGGAAGGAGGTCTTCATACTCTTAAAGTTGAAGCTGTTAAATTTCGTAGTTAAATTGATCAAACTAACTTTACTTTTAAACTTCCATACACACTTTAAATGCTTTACTATTATCATTAAACGAATGAGGCTTGAAGAGAGCATAACTGTGTTGAAAGATTGATTTCTATCTTAGCAATCACTTCTAAGAATTCTTTGTAATACTATCTGAAATATACATACAGAACTAACTACGTATTTAGATTCCCTACTGTAACAAACATCACCATAATACTAAGGGTAATAATCCTAGGATGCAATAATAAATGAAAATGAGAATGTATTAAGTGAGCGAAGATTGAGGATAAATTATGAGCTGAGATTATTATTAATTATAGAATGCAATTTAGTATTTTGAATTAAGAAAGGGACTAAGAATAATAGACTAATCACTTATCTCTTTGAGATATCTAACTTTAAGTTTTCTTAAATTAGTGAGCAGCTAAAGCAGGAGTAATTTTTCTCTACAAAAGTTTATCGACAGTACTTCCAATATACTAATTCATAGTGTGGTACTTAAGAATATTTTCGCTCAAGTCAATTGAATTCTAAACAGCTTAAATTACTGACTATGCAAAATTATCATTCAAACTAATAACGCAAAGCAGAGCTACTGCATAGCAATCATAGTGAAGGTTTGGTTTTACATACTTGTTATTTTATGCAGATTCCACCAACTCTGGATGTGAAACCACAGGCCTCAAAATTGGTATGTATTCCTCAGTTAACCTTGAAGCTTATTCAAAGCTACCAAATCTTAAGTCTTCAAACGTTGCATTTGTAAAAATTAGGTTAAGGTCTGGTTGAGGGTTAACTAGTTTTACTTAATGTAATTGGTCGTATGCTAAACACAGATTAGTTGCAAGCTTAAATCTCTTAGTCAAAGTTAAGTTTTACAAGTATAAAATTCTATAGAATGGTACAAGAGAAACAATACTTTTAAACGAGTGTAGGACTAGGCTTTTTGAAGAGTCGATAAATATACTATTTGATTTCAGAATACATGATCCATTTCTAGTCATATCAAAAATATTCTGCTCTCTTCTAGCCCAAGTATAATTTGATGAGAACCTATTCATTAGAATAGTCATCGACTGCCCTCAATATAATGTACTCTTGGGTTTTACTCTTAATGATAATATCCCTAAAGCTTAAGACTTATAAGAGTTTCTGAATAATATCTCTCAGTCTTAAATTATCTGCAGTTTATATGAGCTCGTTATGATTTAAGAACTTTACAAACTCCTCTAAAGTAATGTTGAAGAGTTACATATGCTGCAAATTCAAAGCTCGTGAGTTGCCAAAAATATCCGGCTGTTTTTGAATTCCTCTTCAGAAATTTATGATTAGTCAAATTAACTTTCTAGTGTAGGAATTGACCTTATAGTGAGTGGATGATCAGTGTTTTAATCTGAATCAAAATCTTCATTTTGAATAATAGAATTGGTTTAACTTTGACTTATTGAATGACATTTTTCATTAATCTAAGGTAAAAATAATTACTAAGAAGACTGTGTCGAGGAGTATTTCAAATCTAAGAAGAAGCAACTTACTTATTAGTTTGAAAGGCATCATTTTATAGATCTCTTTTTTCTTATAGACTTGGTCTTATTACTCAAACTTTTCTGCAAGTTTCTAATTTACCTTGACATTATTAAAAGCTGCTGCTCTTGACTTTTCTAACCCTAAAAAAAAAATAAGCTAAAAAAAAAAAAAAAAAAAAAGAACAAAAAAAAAAATAAAAAAACAACAAAAAAAAAAACAAAAAAAAAAAAAAAAAAAAAAAAAAAAAAAAAAAAAATAATTTTGCCAAGCTTATAATTTTTCCTTTTATAGTACTTCAAAGTTTACTTAAGCTTGATGTGCTTGAGTCCTGAATTTTAAGACGATCGGTTTACTTGTATCCTAGACAGAATTTATTATAGTATGTAGAACTTTAACTTACAGAACTTGTTTCTCTTCCTTTTGAACCTGCTAAGGAATTAGATTTTCATCTTGATTTTATATTAAATCACTTTCAAGCAAAAAATCTATCCCTTGTACAGCGATTCTTTATTTTGTGCTCTCTCTGTCCTTGGCAATCTCAGCATATCTCTAAGGATGATTCCTTTCAACATGCCTCAGATAGTTAGAGTGAAAAAGATTTTAAGGATTATCTTTACTACAGATCAAACAGTATTTAAATTTCTTCATTTTTTAGTTTGAATTGTAATTATTTGAATTATTAAAAATTTAAATATATAATTATATACCTTTACTAGTCTTAATATAATCCCTGCTAAGCTATCCTAACTTCCTCTTGATTGGAACTAAGTAGAAAGCTATCTCAAAGATGCACCTTTGATAAAAGTGTGAAGGAAAATCTCTTTGAAACTACTCAATAAATTGAACACAAATTGAAAATAACCGGAAGATAACTGGAAGATAACTTTTACAGTTATAAAGTGATGTTTGTTACAAAGAGTAAAAGTTTAGGATATACTACTTTATGATTAATCACTAAGCATTTAGTTGAATAGTTGATATTCAATAGTTTCAATTCCACCTATCACTCACTCAAGTTATTTCCTTAATTGCAAACATCGATACACTGTAGGATTGTAGACCTTAAGTATAATCCAAGATAGTATATACCTTTAAGCCTTAAAAAGAATCGGAAGATAACTGGAAGATAAGTCGGAAGATAACCAGAAGATAACTCGGAGGATAAATTGGAAGATAAATAGAAGATAACTGGGAGATAAGTTGGAAGATAACTCTGAAGATAAGTCTCAAATAAGTCAAAAGATAAGTCGGAAGTTAAATCGAGAGGTAAAACGGAAGATAAGTCGGAAGATAAGTCGGAAGATAACTGGAAGATAACTTGTATCTAGCTTTTTCTTGAAATAAATTATTGAGTTGGTATCGACTATCACTCAATGGAATTCAAGGCTTACTCAGGTAGTATCCATTAAAGTTAGGGCAACATTATTAATAGTGATTAGTAGGTAGGTTTGAATTATAGCTTGGGTGGAGAGGAACTTTTATCATAAGCGAGCCCTAGTATTTCACCTTGATAATTATTGAGCCAAAGTCAAATTTCCCTTGAAACCTTATTATAAGCCTAGGTTTCTTAGGAGTCAATGATGCTCGATCTGAAACATGCTCCTCACTTAATTTCCACTCTGGCATCACTTATATGCAATTTCCAGCTTGGGTTCTTAAAAACAGAACGAACTTGCTAAAATCAAAGTGTCCAAATTTTGCTTGTTTTTCTCTATAATCTCTATATAATCCTTAATAAAGCTTACTATTAATCTCAAAATTTCTCAAATTTCTAAAACCTTAAATCCACCCTCTATTCTCAGGAAATCCAAGGGTTATCCTGCTGCTTTCGCATCCCACTTCTCTCATAGGTGTCTGAGATCACTTAGCATACTCTCACATAGTCTGGAAGTTAAGGGGTAAGCTCCAACGAAACTTATGATCGAATTAGTAGTCATTTTGAGAATCTCGATTTTACCCCTCAAATTCATAGAAATTACACGACTAATCCGTAGGAATTTAATTCTTAAGAAATGACGTTAAATTTGGGAAAGTTCCACTTAACCTCTGTGAATCATAACAACTCTCTCATCACTTGATCTCAAGTATCTAAACTTAAACTTTGAAGTACGTTAGCCTGACTGGAAGGTCTAGTGGGAGTAGGGATCGATTAAATTTATTTTCTAACTGTCATGGGGATTAGGTTTAATTTCAGTCATTTTTATTTTATCAGTTAAAGTATAATTTAGTTAAAATTTAAACCTACTCAAACAAATATGGAGATATAAAGAATATACTTTCAAGCCCTGCTCTATAACAAACTCAATTATGGATTTATCTCACTTAAAAATCGTGAGAATTTAAATGTTGATAGGTTGGCAAGGGGCAAGTAAAAATTCTGCATGGAATTATAGTTTAACCTGTGATTGCATAATATTAATTTGAGTGTATATGATCTTGATACTCATCAAAGCTTAATTTAAAGACTCATTTTACTAAAGTATAATATTTATTTTCATTAATGGTTGCTGTCGCTGTACTTCATTTAGAACTATTACTATATCATAGGTGCATAGATAAACATAAGTAAACCTAATAAAGTTAGGTAAAATAAAGAATAAAATTTTTCCAAAAAATGTGGTCGTTAGACTTCTGGAATTGTGTCCGGAATTGTGTCCATGTAACAAACATCACTTCTAAATAATTAGTTTAATCAAAACTAAATATATACAACTGTATAACGTATTTATCATAGTCTCTCAAGCTTGCCTGATAGTCTTTTGAAATACTACTTTATATATCATTCAGAACTTATATATGCAAAGCCCATAAGAACAAAGTCTATCACCTGAATATTAAGCCGGAAAACATTCTGTTTGATAAGTACCACGTTCCTTACTTGACAGATTGGTTGAACAGGAATGTTGAGAGATGGAATCATTAACGAATACTCTCCTCCTGAATTTATTAATAGAGAGATCCAGCCCTTAAATCATTTGATGATGAAGGCTTTAGATTCTTGGGGACTTGGCCTACTCCTGTTCTATATTCTTTGCAGAAGCTTACCTTACACTGTTGATGATATGTTGGCATTGAAAGTAAAAATGCTACTCTCACCAATAGACCTTTTGAGATACTGAATCCTAAGTTGGATGGTCAGTGGTTTGTCATCATTAGAAACCTGTTGACTCCTGACTCTTTGCACAGATCCTCAATTCAGTCCTTGTACATGGATCCATTCTTCAAGCATTAGAGAGACTAAGTGGAAATCGACACAGTAACTCTTCACGATTACGAGAGCGACGACGAGTCAAATTCCTGAAGTCTAAAGCCCACTCGTCCAGAGAAGGAAGATCCCTGAAATTCTTCGTTCTTGACGAACAAAAATTAAACGAAAATAATTGAATAATTATAATTAACCACAATCTTATTTAATATGTATAAGTCTCCCTACTATCTAGTACCGGAATCGGTGTCCATTTTAAAGGACATCTGTTTGTTTGAGTAGTACTTTAATGTGTCTGTAACAAACATCATCTATTAAATCGGTTATCGATTGGTAGAAGTGAATTATTTTAGAAGTTTAATATCGTTTATGAGTATAATCTGATCATTGTCTTAGGCCTCACTTCAACTCTAAATATTCTCTGCGGATTAAAAGAGATTTCCTCATAAAGGCGAGATGAGAAGACAAGTTGTCAAAGGATTAAATAGGTTTTTATAAAGACACAAAGAAAAGTTAAAAGTTAAACTATCAAACAAATTAATCAAATATAAGCGAGCATCTTTTATTAGCATCTCACTTCGATTTAACCATAATTTCAATAGAGGAGACCTTCTGCTCCTTGTCATCATCTTCCTTCTTCTCCTCTCCTTCTTCTCCTCTTCCTGAGTTGAACAGACGACACCCTCCTCGTCAAGCATCCACATCTTGGACTTCAAGAAGTCGGTAGTGAGATCTTCTTCATCCTCAACGATCAATTTAGCTTCTTGCTCTTGCATTAGCCATTCCATCGTAGGATAAGTGAAGGCCCATTCAAGAGTGAGAGTTTTCTTGGGCCCTTAAGAGTTTAAGTGGTGATTCTCTTGATCTTGAAGCTCTCCTGGAACCCAATAGTCAACTAGATCTGTCCCTTAAAATGGAAAGGCTTCTAATCTGCGACATTTAAGGCTTGGAGGTGCTCTGCAAGTTCATCTTGGTTCACCATACACTGGAAGTTTGACTTGATGCCAAGGGGAATAAACAATACATCTCCGTCAGGGAAAGTCTGGATCGCCTTCTCGATAGTTTCATCGGCAGGGATTTGGTAGTCGGAGAAGTCTCCCTCCGCTTGCACTTTGGTTTCCTCCTGGTCAGCATCCTCATCGTCATCGTCCTCGTCGTCGTCATGGTCTTTGTCGTCATAGGAACCTTCGTCGCTCTCTCCAGTGTGATGCCCTTTCAAAAGATAGTAATAGAGATAGCCAAGTGAGAAATATCTCAAGTTCCTTTTGATTTAAAAGGGGTTTTGGGATACCATCTTATGGAAAGCTGCATCCTTAAGTTAGTTGAGGGGTTAGCACTCAGGCTCCTTAGTGAAGTCTATACCAGCGATATCCTCGTTCAGTTTGTCCTCTTTCATAGGAGACATCAAAGCCAGGTATGTAGAAATGAGTTTGCTGTTTTCAAATTCCATTTGATTTATTATTATAATTTGACTAGCAGAATTCTTTGTTAAAGATAATAATATTAGGGCTTTAATTAATCGTAGAAAGATGGGACAGTTTAATTGTATATTGTTTCAAGATTTATATAAGTGTAACAAACATCACTCTCAGTTTTATAAGTCTGAGGCTCTGTAATTTTATTGAAAATACTGATTAAAAGAAATATATAGGATGAATAATAGCAATAATACACATTCCCTAACTTAACTCAAACCAATAATCAAACAATTCCTTTGAACTAGAGTGCAACCCCGTCCTAGAGATAAACTCTAGGAAAGAGCAGCTGAGATTTTTGCAGTTAAAAGTAAATTTATTTGCTGTGCTGCTACTAGTCTCTCAAAATTTTTTAAAAAGGGAGAAAAATAA
>ARYC01009414.1:0-12101 GCA_000711775.1 Oxytricha trifallax | reverse complement strand
GCTGAATTGCTTTTTTCTATCTTTGACAGTTAGTATGGTGTATATCACCAATCCAATCCCAATAATCAAATTCTTAGTCTTTATCAAATTTGTCTAGTTCTCTACAACATCTTTACAGTGGTCTTAAGCAGTCATCAACATTGTCATTAATAAAGTCTTGTTCTTTATTATATAGTCCAAAGTAGTATATGTACATTAGTGAATCATGTAAGCAAGAGTTTTAGTACCATCTTGCAAATGGATAAGTAGTTATGTTTTATTAAATTATGAATGGATTGTTGATAAGCTGTGTATTACTAACAAATGGATTAACTATTGGTTGAATTGGAGGTTGTTAAGATACTAGTTATATTCCACTCATCTAACTACTTTAACTTGAGAAAATTTGAAGGTTATTAAAGTCTATATCTGGATCTTCTTATTTAACTTCATAGTTATCATCAATTACTAAGTCTTATTATAAAAGTTTTTTGTAGTCAAGTTTACCTAATAATTTGTGTATATCCTTTATTGTTTCTTCTGGAATATTCTTGATATATTCATTTAATAAGTATCCTAAGTCTTTTAATGCTAATTCTGTTTGTTCTTGCTATTCTTGTGTTTCTTTGCTTCTTAGTAAATTTTTAGTTTATGTTTCTAGCATATAACCACTCATGTTAATACAATGTTTTGTAAAATTAATGAGTGTCACATCTTGTATTCTTTGTGCCCTGCTTAATGCTGTATAAAATTGACTGCATCTCAACAGATCACCGACAACCAGTCAAAACCACCCCACCAAACGACATAAACGAATCCAGTTGTAACATTTAATCACATTTTATCATTATCTTATTTAGTGTTTCACCTTGGACTTTATGAACTGTACTAGCGTATGCTACTTGCACTGGGAATTGTTTTCTAACATATCTTGTTCCTTAATACATTACTGCTTCTTATAACATTGGTATGATCTATACTTCATTTAACCTGTGGTTTAGGAATTTAATATACTTGTTGTTAGGCCCGAATTCAATAATTTTCCCATTGTTCCATTTGTTATTTTGTGTTGAATCTGTATGTTTCTATTTATCATTATCTTTTATTTTTTGAATAGTACTATTTTAAAAGGTAATTTGAATTTTTGTGCAAACTTTTCATTTTCTAGTAGTACTTCTAATTATTCATTATCAATTGGTTAGACTGCATTATTTTTTTACTTAAAGTTGATACTTTATATCTCATTGGCATCTTCTTCATTAAATCTTAGTCTTGTTATCTAGTTATTAATAGCATCTTTTTATGAATTTCTAGCAACAAGAACTATACTATCTTTACTGAATGATTAAGTTGAAGTTTTCCTTGTTAATTTATACTTTCTAGTGCAGTATAATCTTATTTAGTTAACTAACAAAGCCTCATATTGTTTAATATGTTAAAGAATGTACTATCTTGATTTTATCTGAAGTTTTATGTTAATTCTACCCATGTGAAATTTGAGAAAAGGTAACTATTAATAAATGACTTGTTTGTATCTTGCGTTGATTATACTTTCTTTTCTACTACTGGTAATTACATCAAGTCACCAACAAGTATGATATGTTTTCCTCCAAATAACTTAGTCCTCATCATTGGGTCTAGTTGAGCTTTCTAGAACGAGTTATTAATTACAGTAAACAGTTATTCTGACATCATAGAAACTTCATCTATAATCAACACTTCAATACTGTTTAGCATGATTTGAAGTTGTGATAATGGGTCAAAGTTTTTTATTTTCATAGATTCATCTACTCTAAACAATGAATGTAAAGTTACTCCATCTATATTTGCTGCTGCTCTGCCTGTTGTTGCTGATAATACACATTTTTTGTTTAACAAGTATGTAAAGTATATTAGTAAGTGTTTAATTAAGAAGCTCTTGCCTGATCCACTTCCTCCTGTAATAAACATTAAGCATTGTTCTTCTTGTCCTTCTATTATTTTGTGTATTCTACCTAGTATATCTCTCTAATCATTACTAATTTTACTAAAGGATTTTGTTGATCTATTAAAGTTTTGAAGTATACTTTTAGTACTGGTTCTATTTTTTGATTGAATGCATAAGTGTTAATAAAATATTTTTCAATATCTTTTCCTTATTAGTATTCTTATAAGAAATCAACAATCTACTGAGGTTTTTTATCTAATTTTTCAAGTTGTTCTTCAATATGTTTTATATCAAACTTGTCTTCTTGTAATAATTCATTAAGTACCTGCAAATGTTACTATAATGCGACCTTTTATTTTATCAATGTGTTATTATCTCTAAGTAAATCCATTAGAATTCCATGTAATCTTATCTTATTTGTATTCATGACTATAAATTATGCTCTAATTTCCTCATTTGTAAGAGGTTCACCATCATCAAGTATATCTCTCAAAATGCTTTCTACATAGTATGTTTTTTCTGTGTTATTAGGTGAAAATTCTGTATTTCTTCTATGTGGTACCTTTTCTAAGAATTTTTAATAGTAGTATGTTTCTCCTTGGTCTAAGTATACTTTTCTCTTAGCTAATATTACTTCTGCAGTTCTTTTGAAATACCATTTATTGCATCCTGGAATATTACTCTTAATGTGCTCTTTCTTATTTTTTATAGTTGGTGGTACCTTTGATTCCTTAAGTCTGTAATCATAATATTCTCTGAAATCAAAGTATGTTAGATTTTCATATTAAACTGGTCTATCAAGATAATGTTCTATTGGTCCATCTTCATATATATTAGTATCATCTTTGTTCATTTCCTTTAATACTTTATCATCTTTAAGTATTCTCATTCTCTTGCTTGGTTCTGTAGTATATACATTGATCACCTGTGGTTTCTTCTCTACAAGACTTATGCCTAGTATATGATATATTGCCTCACATGAACTTATAACATTTGACTTCAAAAATTTGATAACTTATGCTTGTTATTCTTTTTCAAAGTTTACGTTTAGTTTGATATCAAGGCCTGGTTCTGACTTCGTAACATATTTAGTTAAATATGCTAGTACTTATCCTTCTGTGCATCTGAGAACATTAATGTTCATATCTGTCATCTTAACTATTTAAGGATTATAAGGAATGACCCATCTATCTTGTTCTGTCAATCTTCTGTACAAATACCTATCTTCTGTTATACAATCGGTCTCTGATAAAGGTTATGGATAACCTTTCTTGCATTTACCTTTTTCATCTAAACATTTATCAGAACAACTATGTATATAGTTCTTTAATATCTTCTCTTTTAGTTCTAAGTCAACTTATGGTACTACTGCTTAAACTAAATATCCTTCCTCTAACTTTCTTGTTCCTTCTTCATCCAACCATACTAGTACATGCATGTGGGGTGGCCCACGTCTCTAAAACTCTATTCTTCTGAACTACAATAATGCTCTTCCAAATATTCCTTGATTAGATTTATTTCCAATAATTGCTTTCATTACATGTCTTGATTTTGTGTTAAAACTGCAACATGTAAGTAAAGCATCATTCATTAGTTGTCCTTATTCTTTCATTTATTATAAGTAAGTGCATTTTTCATCATGAGTTTATGTAAATAGAAGTTCTGGACATTTCTTCCCATATTTATTCAATCCATATTATAACATAGCGTCTAACTCAAATCCTTAAGCTATAAAGTACTATGGTGATCCTATAAAGTTATGAGTAAGTTAGCTAGCCCAGTAATTTGTTCTTTCTCTTTCATTTATTTATTATGTTATATCACCTGCTGTAAGTGGTCCTTTGTGTTGACCTGGTACAGCTGATTTTATGCCTCTTGTTTCACTAATCATTTGTTCCTTTCTCTTTCTATCAAATAGGAAAAATATATATGGAATGTGCTTTCCATATTCTTTTCTTATGCTTAGTATTTTCATATTACTATAACTTGTAACTGTCATTTTACCTTATCTAATATAAGAACTATTGTAGCCACCAAAGCCTTCTGGAAATAATGTAGGAAAAAGCATCTCTTCCATATATTCATTGCCGTAATATACTGCATTTTTCTGAAATTCTTTTACATTTTCCTTTACTTTTTAATTTATATCATTGTTATTTAATTTTTCTAATAGTTCCTAGTTGACATTCCTTTTGAATACGTCAAATGCTTGTAGATCATTTAAATCCATAACTTATTTGATATCTGAATATACTTCATTGAAGTTCTTTGGAATGATATATACCTCTGCATCTCCCAGATCCTTCTTTATACTCTCTCTGTCAAAAACGATTATATTGTTTTCATCTAAATCTGGATAGATTTCATATCTTTAATCTTACTTATCTAATAAAGATTTTACTACTCTATTTCTACCTAATAATCTAAATACCTCGTATAATGCATAGTATTCCTTAAATAAGTGGTTATTTTCCTTAAGCCACTTTAGTGCTGCACATATTCTTTGTTCTTATTGATGATTGATATTAACCCACCAATTCTTGTTCTTTAAGAATTCTTTACTGAAAATTCCTAAACTATTATTGAAAAGTTAGTATCCAGTGTCTCCTTTCAAGTGATGATAAGATATCTTTGATTCATTCATAATCATATTATAAACATGTCCTAATCTTATGTTTACCTCTTCAATAGTTTTCTTAATTACTTTTAATTCTCTTGGCTATGGTGTTTTTCTTTCTCTTATATCATCTTGTATTACATTTTTGAAACAGAAATTACAAACTCTCAATTCTCTAAAAGAAGGCAATTCTTCAATATCTCTGAATACTAATTTATCAACAAACTCACTGAAATATATTTCTGCTCTACATTGTTTATCTCTTTCAACTTTGATGTAGAAGTCTTGTTTCTTGTTATTGAACATTGCTAGTCTTTTTCCGCATTATCCACATATCTTATCTAAACATATTTTCTCTAAGTCTCTATGCATTCTTAGTTGTTGTTACCTTGCAAATTTTGATCCCTCATAATAAAACATGTGTTCATCTGTCAATCTTAAATGTTCTACAATCTTTTCTTTAGTAGGTCTCCTAATTTATTCATATTTCCATATCTCTGCAGTTAATTTTTCTAATTTTATGAAAGCTGTTTTATTTTATTAGTATAAATTAATTTTATTTATCCAACCACATTCCTTCATTAGTTTTTATGCGTTTTAAAAGTCCTTAAGTCTCAAAGCTACACCATTTAAAAACTATGTCAATTCATTTTTGTTAAAATTTCTATTGTTATTTTCACAAAGGAAAATACTATATCTAATTATTGATTCTTCTAGTGTAAGTCTGTTTATAAAGAGTTCAATATCTGCATCTTATAAATTCATCTTAGACTTAGTGTTTGCTATAATATGCTTGGTAGTTTTCTTTTTGACTTGATTCAAGAAAATGTTGGTGCTTGAAGACTTCACATATAATTGTAAACAATTATCATTGAAATTCTTGTCTTATTTAAAGTTGTGAAAGTATTTGTCATAATCTTATATATTCTTAGCATAACTTTATTCTTTGTTTTATTGTCTATTCTGATTCTATTCATAATTTTAGATTGCTAATTCATAAATTTCTTAGTCTAAAATGCTATCTAAATGTGAAGCGAATACTTTTCTTATGTATTTAACAATTTAGTTTAAGTCTTGATTTTCTACAATATTTTGAAAAAATATCACTTCTGTAACACTTGATGTTTCTGAAATATAATCTTGTCTATTTAAATCATTGTGTTCTTAGTATTATTGATCATAGTTTTCCATTTGGTTACTAGTAGATGTATCTATCTGCATAGGTTGTTCTTGTTGTTGATTATTTGCTGATGTATCGATCTGCATTGTTTGTTCTTGATTTTGAATGTTTGTTGAAGTATCAATCTGCATTGGTTGATATTGTTGTTGTTGTTGAGAAGCCTCATCAGAAGAGTCTGATCCACCCTCATGATGTCCAACACATGGTTAGAAATTTGCATCACTTGGATTTCTCTTATCTTCTGAATCAGCTTGGTTTTGTTGATCATCTGGAGGAGTTAACGATTGCGTTTACTTAATCTTCTGTACGGACATTGCCGAGAATCAAATAGTATAGACAAAAGAAGTTAAAACTTTAAAGATTTTATTTAAATTATTTATAATTATAATTTATCTTTATTTATAGTTAAATTTGTCAATCAATAATTTAAATATTCATTTTTGTACTAATTTTAAAATTAAATTTTAAATATATATTATAATTATATATTATAGTTATAATATTTTCTTTCAAGAATATAATATAAAGTAATTAAAATACTGAATAAATTCATATAATATGTTTTAAAAAAAAGTAAAATTATGATGTATTTAATATAATTTAGAAGTAATAACAAAATAATTAGATAAATAAATTATTTTTATATTTATTTTTATTAGATTAAAAATTTATTTGATATTAAATTAAAGTTAATCAATCATCAATATTTTCAAGTTCTTGTCTGACCTCTTTGACGCTTTCAAGTAGTGCATATAATTATTATCCTTCACATTGATATGTGTTTTAATATCTTGATTTAGTTTTACCGAAATTGAGTTTGAATGAAGAGTATTTTACAATTCCAAAGAATTCTCTATATCTTTTTCTTCCTTAGTCAAGCATATCTTATGTAGTTACTGATATTACTTTTGTTCTTTGTGTTTTTGGAGTTTTCTTGATGGAATGAGTTTTTTCATAGATTGACATATCACCACTCATTATATAACACCCATGTTTCTTTTTTTTATTCTCGTTAATGTTATCTTTTTTGCATGCCTTGCATTTGAAGTATCTTACATTTTTTCCCATTTTAAAATAATATTATAAATTTAAATTATATTTTACCTTATTTATAATAAATATGAATCTTATAATTTAAATATTCATTTTATTTGTTCTTTTAAAAAAATTAATTTAAATCTAATATTATAATTATTTAAATAAATCTTAATATAAATAGTATAAAGTTTAGTGAATCATTAAATATTAATTAATCTAAGAATATTGTATCCACATGTGATTGAGTTTTTAATTTCTCTTCTGTATTATGATATAGATTTGGCATCATATTTAAATATGATATCTTTATTCGTTGTCTTATATTTAATCTATTTGTTGATATTGGCTATCATAAAAATCCCACAATCTACTCCATTATCTTGTTATGCGCAATCAACTTTAACATATTCCCAATCTTGTAATGTATTATTATAAATTGTATTGATTATATCTTGCATTTAAGGCTTGAAGTACTTTGTCATTGCTTGTTTTAAATATTCACCAAGTGAATCTAAATATCTTACAGATTTTTATTGTTTATCAATTACTATCATGAAGTAATGTCCCATTGTTAATATTGGTATTAATATAGTGTCAAAATCTTTTAAATCCTTATGAAATTTCTTTGTTGACAATCTGTTAGCTTTTTTGTAATCAAATGTAAAGTGTTCTGTTGCAAACTTATCAACATGATTAGTTTGTAGGATAAAAGTTGAATCTATCTAATTACTTGTAAGTTCAAGGTATAATGTATTGATGTAGTCATTCACACAGTTGTCAGTAACCTTCTATAATGGTTCAAGTGAACTAAGGTCTATTCTTTCTTAATAATGTGCAAGTTTACTAAACCCAGTTGCTTGTATCAAAGGAATCTATATTTCTTTCTTAGTTTTGATAAGTTTGTTCTTTATCTTTAAAACCTTGTTCTTTCTGTTGTCTGTGCATGTGAAAACAAGATCATTTGTGTATGAAGAACATAGACTATACTTTGCATATTTAGGTGCTACGATAACTGGTCTTGATTTGGCTGCTTCTGCTAGTTAATAAATTACATTTTGATCTTGACATTTTCATGTATGTTGATTGTTTGCTTACATTTTGTTTATTTTTAATATATAATTATAATAATATACGCTATATATATATTTAAATGATAAGCAATTGAATGAATATTTAAAACTTTGATGAAAATTCTTTACATATTATATAATAATAAGTTATAATAATAATTAAAAAGGTTTAAAGTTTAAAATTTTAAGAAATTAAATTAATTATCATTATATATATAGATCATCTTCTGATTCATTTGGAGCATCTTGCACTCCTAGATAGTAGTCTGGTATTGATTGAATTAGTTGTTCATCTAATGTGTTTTGAATGTAAGGTCCTTTGAAGAATGAAGTTGTGTAATTGTGTACATGTTGTCTGCATATTGGACATGTTGTTGCTTTTGATAAATGCCATCTTGAAAAGCATTCTTCGCATTGTATGTGGTTGCACTCTGAAAATATTATTGTTTTATCTGAAATGTCATTTAAACATATTGGACATGTTGCTTCTTTTCTACAAAGATGTTTTTTGAAAAGTTGTTCGTTCTTAGATTTGTAACCGCATTCACATGATTTGTGTTGAATGTCTTTGAATGTTTTTCCAATTGGTTTTTTTATTTGGTCGAGTCTTGTAAAAGTTGGTTTCTGAATTTCATTGCATCGGTGTTTCTTTTGTTTATCTGATCTAATGACTTTTTTGCATTGGTTGCATTCGCTGAAATGTTTGATGTTTGGCATTTTATTTTTATTATTATAATTAATTATAAAAGTTTTGCTTAAATAGTCATATTTTGTGAATATTTAAAATAAATATTCAAAATTAACTTAAATATTTAACAAAAAATTTGACAGCATTTTGTGCACACGATGTCTTTTTGAAAATTTATATTAAAATATTATAATATTATAATTTTTAATAATTATTAATAATAATAATTATAATTAAAAATTTAATAATTATTAAATATTTGATAATAAATAAAAAACTTTTATTAATAATAATAAAAATTTAAAAACCTTTCTTAGTCTTCTCTAATTGGAATTAATTTCCAATTAAGGAAATTAATTCCAATTAGAGAAGTCCAGGCCACGCGACGTGGACGCGAAAGGGACGTGGCCCATTATGTGCGCTAGGTACGCGGTAGACTGACGTCACCTATGCACGGTCCGCTTAGAGGTAGGCGCTTTCAGGACTATAGCGCACGCATCTATCGCTCATGCAGCAGGCGCACGCTTTTGTAGGAAAGACGAGAACCTCCCCACACAAGATGAGTTGTACTTTTATACGCCCTGAGTACCATCGGTGCCAGGTCTTTTCGTGTGACCAGCAGACGTCGCTTTGTGAGGAAAGCAATAAACCCCCGAGTCTCATGTCAGTTGTCCTTTTGTACGCCCGCTGGGACCATAGGTTCCATGGGTAATAAAGCCCTCCAGAGGCTAGCCCAGTGTTGCCACCAGTTATACGTTGGTTGTGGACGCTAGTATCATGGCCCCAGGTTTTTACGTACAACCAGTAAACGTCGTTTTATAGGCAACTGATAACCTCCCACCCTATTGGTAGTTCTCCGTATTGTGGAGCAAGCAGAAAGTTTTTTGTCTCGCAGTACTCTTACAAACTACGGTCTACCAATACTCAACCAACTGAGTTCATTACACTCCTCGGGTACTAGCAAATCTACAATGCCAAACATCATTAGGCTAACCTTCAGCAGCACCATCGAAATATCTATCCTCATGTCTTATATTATCGAACCTGTTTATTCTACCAATAGACAGGTACGGGCCTAAACGGTTAGACAAATAATTGTATGGGTTGGAAAATTGTTTATTGTGAATAGCTACGCTATAACCACTTATCTAAGCAACCTCATACACAATTAAAGTCTTCCAATAAACCTGCCGCATACATGTAATATTGGTCCTGAATCCCTGCTGCGGCGGTACTAAATACACCCAGGGAGGTATCCGCATACAGGACTTTTTAGGTTGGGATGAAGATCTAACCCTGTATTACCTATAATAAAAACTCAATATAAAATATAATAAACAATAATACTATAAAATGCCAAATTATAAAAAAATAAAAAATATTATATTATGAGAATTTATGATGAAATGAAGTAATGATATGGCGTAATAGATATCAACTTGTTGCTTCGAATCATGTGCACCTGAGACAAAGACTTACTTTAGGTGAAACATCTATAAATAAAAATAATAGTATACAATATTTGGACAAAATAAAAATAATAATAAAATTCATATAGTAAGTATAAATATAATATATAATATAATTAATAATATAATTAATAAATATATAAATTAATATTATTAAACAAATAAAAATAATTTTTTTTATTTTTTTTTTAAAATTAAATTTAATTTTTTTTATACCCCTACGAAAAATGGCTAAAAAATTTTTGACAGGGTAACAACCCTATTTTATAAATCGGTAAAAAAAATGCCTTATATAGCGGCCTCATCCAAAATTCATATAAAAAAAATTATAAAATTGACCCTAGGGTAAAATCATCATCATCCTCATCATCATCATCAAACCCCTTTCTGTATTGTAATCCAATAGCAGACCGGGGCTCAGGCTTTTTATTTAAATATAAAATAAAAAAAACCTCTTATAAATATATATAATTTTAAAATTAAACTATTTATAATTATATATATTTTAAAGTATATATATTATATATATATATAAATATGTAAAGTAAATAATTTAATTTTTGAATATTAAATATAATTTTTTTTTTATATGTGATAAAATTATTTATAAAATAATTTTGACAGGGTAACAACCCTATTTTATAAATCGGTAAAAAAAATGCCTTATATAGCGGCCTCATGAAAAATTAATTAAAAACTTAATAAAATATGTACCCTAGGGTAAAATCATCATCATCCTCATCATCATCATCAATCCCTTTTCTATATTGTAATCCAATAATAGTCAAGGGATAAATAATATTTAATTTTATTATAAATTATGAATTAACATACATTAATAATATATTAAAATTAAAAATCCAAAAGTAAATATTATTTTAATTTAAAATATACCATATAATATATATTTATAAATAGTTATTAATATGTCATTAAAAATAATGTGTAAATTATATTATATATATATATACTTATAAAAATATTTATATTTATATTATCAAAAATAATTTAATATTATTACTTACATAATAAATATATATAAATATTGATAAATATATTTTAAGACATGATAACCACTACACTACAACATTATAATAATAAATATAATTTATAAAATTCAATAATAATGTATATTTATTAAATTATTAACAAATTTATATTCAAATTTTCTTACTGTATAAATATTTCTAAAATAATAAATAACATAATAACCCTATATAGTCAGTAAACATAATACAATTGATTTTTTAGGACCCCATAACACCCTTGCTTTTTTAAAAACCCCAAAAACACTTTCTTTTTTAGACACCAAAATACCCTTGCTTTTTTAGGACCCCATAGCACCCTTGCTTTTTTAATACCCCAAAACACCCTTGCTTTATTAAGACCCCTTAACATACTTGCTTATAGAATTAATTATTAATAAACTTTATTTATAAGAAACAAATGATTAATAAAGAAATATATATTGTAAGAGTATGATAAAAATTATTCCAGATTAATAATAAATAAACTACAAATATAAAAAATATTTGTAAATATAATCTTAATTATGTGAATAATATCATATTTAATTATCTTAAATAATGCAGATACATTATAAACTCATTATATACTTATCCTAATAAAATATGTTATTTACAAAATATAATTAATATCATTATGATGATGTAAACAATCTCTAAATACATAAATCCAGTATCAATTAATATAAATGTAATAATGAATATTATATACATATAGATAATAAAATAGTATAAGTAAAAAATAATAAATAAATTAATAGTTTATGATGTTATTAACCAAATATTATGACCTTTAATGTCTTTATATAATATTGTCAAAATGAAATCATCTATATAAATAAAATATTAAGAAATTAATACATGTTGTTTAATATATATAATTAAAAAAAAAAATAATATAAATAATTTCTGTAATCATATGTGAAAAATTATTTCTGTGCCTCTGTGGCCAGAGGATTTTGATGAAAATATTATTTCAATTTATTAATATTATATATTTTATAGAGAGCTAGTGGGTTTTCTTTGGCTTACAGGTGGGTTTTCTTTGGCTTACAGGTGGGTTTCTTTGGCTTACAGGTGGGTTTTCTTTGGCTTACAGGTGGGTTTT
>ARYC01009410.1:0-10538 GCA_000711775.1 Oxytricha trifallax | reverse complement strand
GAGAATTTGGTGAGGGAGAATTAGTTTTAAGGGAAGTTGCTTTGTTTGATTAAAATGGCCCTTTAAATTTGGGCGTTGTCAATCATGGTAGTCACTGTTGTTGCTGCTGATAACCTTGGGGTTGGGTTCTAGTATTATTCAGCAACGAGCTGCTAAATGAAGCTTGTGTGCGATTGATGAACATCATTTCATTTGCCTGGGTAGTGTTATCGTTGGTGTTCAGTTATCTGCGCTTTGCTTTGACCATTTCTCTAGGGGACAACTCATCTGCTCGCGACGTGAATGCTTACAGGGGGAACTTCGGGTCTTCGCCTGCAGCGTCTATCTCTCGGGGCGCTTGCGCTTCTTGGTGCCATTGTTGAGGAGATTCACGGCCCTGCCGCGGTTGCTCACGTTGGAAGTGACTGCGTTCTCCAGTACATCGAACATCTGCGCAGTCAACTGGATGAACTGCTTCTTGCCCAGAGCCTTCTGCGACTTCCTGTGTTCCAAGCTGGCCTTGATGTTCTGGGGGAAGAAGTCGGGCTTCACGGTGTTGATGATCTATATCAGGGGTTGGTGATAAGTTAAGGGATTAGTTGATCCTTGGGTGGTTTAGATTGACTAAGTTTGTTTAGTATTACTACCAATATATCCCAAAGCTATCAATATCCACTTACGTTGTAAAGGAACTGCCTGTTCACTGAATGCTTGCCCTTGATCTCAGGCAGGTACTGGGTGATCTCACTGTCCTTCAACACGTCCTCAAGCAGGTTCACCACGGACAGCTCGTTGAGCTTGGGCACATGGATGATTCGCACGTCCTGGTTGCGCAGCACCTATTACAAAGCCAGATTAATCTCAAACGATTTGAATCATGAACCAAGCCACGTACCTTCTTCCTTCCCACGAAGATGCCCTGGATGTACTCGAGCGTGCACTCCTGATAGGGTGGCAGGTCAGAACTGGCCTAAACAACGATGATTTCAGCGAATCTTACCCTGAGTGAGCAGGATCGAGTAGATGTCCTGCTTGGACTTGCCCAGTCTGGCCAGATCTTGCGAAGGCACGGAGTGCACCACCTGGTTGTTGATCGTCTCAGTGTTGATAATGGTCAGTCGAGTGGGGCGCTAGAGCTCCCCAGCATCATCTTCATCGCCCTCCTCCTTATCATAAGAGAACTTGAACTCCTCCTCCTGGTATGGCGCGAAGTTGGACACGTCGCCACCTGATCTTTACACATTTGCTTTCTTCTTCGAAGGATCAGTCCTGGCCTAAGCTCGACTGGCGTGTTGGGTGTTCGAGACAAGATACTTATCGACCTGGGTGGCGTTCCTCATCTGCTGGATGGCGGCCTGGTGGAACTCTGCAGAATCCTCATTGCCAATCATGTTCGGGGAGTGGCCGCCATGGTCGTAGGTCTGCTCGCGACTCTCTTCCTCGACAGGCTTCATTTGAGCATCAGTGCCCTGCCCTGCAAAGTTGGCTCTTGCTCCAGAGATCTAAATGCATGATGTTGAATATCAGAATAGATATAGTGGCATGATAAGCCCACATGATAGAGGAGTGCTGACCATGAAGGGAGGAAGGGGTGATATGTATAGTAGAATACACCTAATTCAGGTTGAAGGAAATGAGTAGGAATTCATATGATCAATGGTTGATTAATTAGAATAGAGCTGAGCTTACCTTGCCTCGCACCACGCCGAGATCCTTGATAGGGAAGCCATTCATAACCCCGCTGCCGAAGCTGCTCTGAAAGAATGAGCCTGCGTTGGGTTGCTGCTGGCCACCACCCATCCCTGGCTGCGCCAGGGAGTGGGGGTGGGGAGCGTCCCTGATTTCTCCGTCTTCGATGTCGCCAGTCTTGTCAGCCACCTGCTGTTACTTGGAATCGCTGTTCATTCTTATTAATTAATAGAGGTGATTAAGAATTTAACTGAAACATCCAAATTCGATTAGTGTAATATGAAATTAAAATACGTTAATAAATTTTAATACTAAATTTACAAATTCTCGATTCCGCAAATATATATAACATCCTGAATCAGAGTGGAATCGATCGATCTCAGCGCATACTATTCATCATCGATCATTCAACATATCAGAGTGTGCGTCACATACCCAATCATTCATATATCACATTGGATTTATATGAATAGTACTGATTCATCATTCTTGGTTTTGTCGAGAAATTGATTTTTTCAAAATCTATTTCAAAAATTCGACAAAACCCAGAATGATGAATAAGTACTATTTATATAAATCCAATGAGATATATGAATGATTGGGTATGTGACGCACACTCTGATATGTCGAATTATCGATGATGAATAGTATGCGCTGAGATCGATCGATTCCACTCTGATTCAGGATTGTATATATATTTGCAGAATCGAGAATTTGTAAATTTAGTATTAAAATTTATTAACGTATTTTAATTTCATATTACACTAATTGAATTTGGATGTTTCAGTTAAATTCTTAATCACCACTATTAATTAATAAGAATGAACAGCGATTCCAAGTAACAGCAGGTGGCTGACAAGACTGGCGACATCGAAGAAGGAGAAATCAGGGACGCCCCCCACCCCCACTCCCTGGCGCAGCCAGGGATGGGTGGTGGCCAGCAGCAACCCAACTCAGGCTCATTCTTCCATAGCAGCTTCGGCAGCGGGGTTATGAATGGCTTCCCTATCAAGGATCTCGGCGTGGTGCGAGGCAAGGTAAGCTCAGCTCTATTCTAATTAATCAACCATTGATCATATGAATTCCTACTCATTTCCTTCAACCTGAATTAGGTGTATTCTGCTATACATATCACCCCTTCCTCCCTTCATGGTCAGCACTCCTCTATCATTTGGGGTTATCATGCCACTAATCTATTCTGATATTCAACATCATGCATTTAGATCTCTGGCGCAAGAGCCAACTTTGCAGGGCAGGTCACTGATGCTCAAATGAAGCCTGTCGAGGAAGAGAGTCGCGAGCAGACCTACGACCATGGCGGCCACTCCCCGAACATGATTGGCAATGAGGATTCTGCAGAGTTCCACCAGGCCGCCATCCAGCAGATGAGGAACGCCACCCAGGTCGATAAGTATCTTGTCTCGAACACTCAACACGCCAGTCGAGCTTAGGCCAGGACTGATCCTTCGAAGAAGAAAGCAAATGTGTAAAGATCAGGTGGCGACGTGTCCAGCTTCGCGCCATACCAGGAGGAGGAGTTCAAGTTCTCGTATGATAAGGAGGAGGGCGATGAAGAGGATGCTGTGGAGCTCTAGCGCCCCACTCGACTGACCATTATCAACACTGAGACGATCAACAACCAGGTAGTGCACTCCGTGCCTTCGCAAGACCTGGCCAGACTGGGCAAGTCCAAGCAGGACATCTACTCGATCCTGCTCACTCAGGGTAAGATCGCTGAAATCATCGTTGTTTAGGCCAGTTCTACCTGCCACCCTATCAGGAGTGCACGCTCGAGTACATCCAGGGCATCTTCGTGGGAAGGAAGAAGGTACGTGCCTTGGTTCATGATTCAAATCGTTTGAGATTAATCTGGCTTTGTAATAGGTGCTGCGCAACCAGGACGTGCGAATCATCCATGTGCCCAAGCTCAACGAGCTGTCCGTGGTGAACCTGCTTGAGGACGTGTTGAAGGACAGTGAGATCACCCAGTACCTGCCTGAGATCAAGGGCAAGCATTCAGTGAACAGGCAGTTCCTTTACAACGTAAGTGGATATTTATAGCTTTGGGATATATTGGTAGTAATACTAAACAAACTTAGTCAATCTAAACCACCCAAGGATTAACTAATCCCTTAACTTATCACCAACCCCTGATATAGATCATCAACACCGTGAAGCCCGACTTCTTCCCCCAGAACATCAATGCCAGCTTGGAACACAGGAAGTCGCAGAAGGCTCTGGGCAAGAAGCAGTTCATCCAGTTGACTGCGCAGATGTTCGATGTACTGGAGAAAGCAGTCACCTCCAACGTGAGCAACCGTGGCAGGGCCGTGAATCTCCTCAACAATGGCACCAAGAAGCGCAAGCGCCCCGAGAGATAGACGCTGCAGGCGAAGACCCCGAAGTTCCCCCTGTAAGCATTCACGTCGCGAGCAGATGAGTTGTCCCCTAGAGAAATGGTCAAAGCAAAGCGCAGATAACTGAACACCAACGATAACACTACCCAGGCAAATGAAATGATGTTCATCAATCGCACACAAGCTTCATTTAGCAGCTCGTTGCTGAATAATACTAGAACCCAACCCCAAGGTTATCAGCAGCAACAACAGTGACTACCATGATTGACAACGCCCAAATTTAAAGGGCCATTTTAATCAAACAAAGCAACTTCCCTTAAAACTAATTCTCCCTCACCAAATTCTCTCCAGTACCTATATCTGTCCCTAATTCACCCCAATTACCCCAATTCACTAATTCACCATTATCTTTTTACTTTATTCCCCAACACCACTTAATTTGTTCAGTGATTACTCCTTTCAAATCCCATTCATGCAAAACCCCTGAATGTAATTTGGAAGTTGTAATATGTAATGAATTGGTAAATTAAAATCTTATCAAATTATTAAAATCTTGCATTCATTTACAAACAAAATTACGATGTAATATATAGCAAAGTGTGATAGTAGTCGATTATTTTATTTACTATAGTATTAGTTATATACAATAACGCAGATAAGTCCAATACAGAAAAAAAAAAAAATAAAAAAAAAAAAAAAAAAAAAAAAAAAAAAAAAAAAAAAAAAAAAAAAAAAAAAAAAAAAAAAAAATAAAAACAAAAAAAACATAAAAAAAAAAAATAAAAAAAAAAAAAAAAAACAAGAGTGATACGTCCAAGTTCTGTTTAAACTGCTATGGCATTTTCTAAAACATAGAAGACATCAAAAGCATCTTGGGGAAGGATGCGATCTTTGGGATTAAAGCATAGCAACTGCTTAACGATCTTGAGGAGCTCGGTCTGGGGGTTCTCAATATCATCACCCAGACTTATTTCTTAGCAGTGTCTCATCATGTCAATCAATTGGTCCTTTGATGCAGGCAAGCGACCCTTCGATGCCACCTGGTATAGAGTGATTCCAAGAGCCCACGAGTCCAGCTTTCTCGCATTGGCTGCAACAGTTATATCAACTTACTATATCTCAGGTGCTTGATACCCATAAGTGCCCTCGCCATTGGTGTTCGCCATTCCCCAGTCGCATAGCTTAGGTACCCATCGATCATCCATGAGAATGTTTTCAGGCTTGATGTCGAGGTGAGCAATATTCATTTTATGAGCGAATGCCACTGCCTTAATTATACCATAGCTTATAAAAGCCACATGCTTGGGGTTCAGCCCTTCCTTCATCAATTTGCGGAGTTCAAATGGATAGTACTCGAGCACTAGAGCAACGTAATCATTAAAGAAGGTCACTTCGTTGAGCAGCTTTACCACGAATCTTTACGAGGGTCTTTCGTCCTGTTCAATATCTGAAGTTAGTTAAGTTCATTGTTAGGATTGGCTTGGCTAATAACTGGCACCTTCACTGCAACATGGAGAGTATTCTGGTTAGCCTTGAAGAGAACGTTTCCAGGGAGACACTAGCATTTGTAAACTCGGCCATAAGAACCAGAACCGATTAGCGATTTTACTTTCAAGTACTTCTTCTCCAGCTCCCACTTTGTCAATTCGTCGATTTCCTTGCATGCAGCATCCAAGTCTTCCTCCAGCTCTCTTTACTTATCGATTTCTTGATTGTGCAACTTTTATATTTCACCCAGCAATTATTTGATAAGCCCTTCCCTTTTCAATGACAAGTTGTAATTATTGATGGCTCTTTGTAATAAACCCACCTGCTCCTCATTAAGCTTGTCCAAGCTTAACTTGCTTATCAGTGCTCTGTCTATGTTATCGATGGTTATCTGGCGCTTGCTTTGGAATTATTACACTACCGATTGATCGATATATTGATGTTTGGGGTTTAGTATTTTCAGACTGTACTCAAGTCCTTGGTTGTACTTGTTCTAATCGCTTGTTAGATTCTAGAAGTGGTCAATGCAGCGCTACCACCCTTGCTGCTAATCCCCTTTCGCCGTTGACTGATCCCCAGTTCGATTGAATTACTAGTACTGATCATTGTCAAGGTCTTAGAAATCCGAAATCTCCGACATTTGACTCATCTCGTTCTAATCGTTCTTAATCTTTGGTTTATTCTTGGAAATGTTCTATCGGTTTTTTATATTGGGGTTTTGGATGATGACAACTGACCCTGCTGATCCATGCAAGCTGTGTAAGTATGGCTCCTCTTCATCCTCTTGAATGGCGTCAATTGTTCTCAGTTGGGGTTTGACTTTACCGTACACATAGAAGTTGAAGTTGCCCTTACCGCCTTACATTCCAATTGACTTGTGTACAATAGTTAGCTCAAAATTTTGGAGCCCCAACTTTTCCAGAGTTATGTTGGCTTTGTGTCCAAGCCAGTGCTTATACCCAATGCGATTGATTGATAAGCTTAACAATGCTTTGCTTGTTGGTCTTGCTCATGACAGTGTCAAAGACGTAAACATGGGTGATTTTTATTAGAGATGGGGTCATGAGGTACTGCATTGCTTCGATATCATTACAATGGAATTCAAGGAGATCAAGAGCACTAACAATATGCTTGCAACTGCGATACTTGATTTTGAAACCCCTCAACTTCTCTTGGCAGAAGTGAAATCTTTTGGGGACGATTTCTATGCCTACACTCTTGCGTTTATATTGGAGTGCTACCTGAAAGTTGACTTGCCCAAAGCCTGAGCCTATATACAAGAATACCGAATCTTCAGAGAACCCCAACTTGTAGAATGAAGAAATGACTTTGTCAACGCCCCCTTGAGTGATTTCCCCATAGCCGATTTGGGCGTTGCTTTCTCTCAATTGAGTCCCCATGTCAAGATTGTAGTGGGCTCTGGTCAAATGCAGATGCTTAAGTTGCTTTGATTAGTCCTTGGGCGTTGCTTCGTTGATATCTCCCCATTAGTAGTCTGAGTGCTTCTTGATATTTTATAACATAAAGTTGAGAGCTTCTTTCAAATCTGTTCCTTTCACTGACGATTCGATCTCCTCGATTCTATCTCCTGCAATCGACTGTTCTTCCTATGAGTAGACTCTTTCATTTGGTGTATTGACTTTCTACTACTCATACCCAGCGTTGACAACAGATAGAGAATTGGGTTTCACTAGATGCTAAAGAGATTTTGTTAAACTAAGCGAGGACAAGCTCTAATTGTATTCGGACCAAAGCCTTGGTTATTAGTCTTGAAAATCCAGTGGCTAATTAAAAAGGGGCACCGAAGTTTAAAGATGTTATTGGGGTAATGGCTGCTAAGAAAAATTGATGCTGTTGGCACTGCTCACTATAGATGCTTGCATTGAGAGTGGATTAAATGGGGTACTCATAGGATGGGGATTGAACATCTCTTAGACTGCTGATTAAAGTCCAGTGACGGGGTCCAACTTATTCTGGGGTTTTGGCTTTGTACAAACTGGGTGGTGGGCATTTAGACTGGAAATCTAGCTTTACAGTTGCTGGCTTACCTCTACGGGAGCCAAATGCCTGAGTGGCTGCTCTTACATCAGATGGGTTTCTTCTTAGTTGTCGTCGATAAGAAGGGGATATTTTGGGGGTGAAAGTGAGAGATCCTGCATAATGGGGTCAGCAGCATCGGTTGGCTGATAAATGATGGGTACACTCGATTTGATCAAATTTACTTATTATTGCTGTAGCATAGGTTCAAAGTTCATGGATCCTGGCTGTTCATAGAATAGTTCTTCTTATGAAACCATCAGTGAATGACTCTTCCATATCAAGCAACATATGGTCATTCACTATCTTGGCAGGCGTGGTGGAGGCGATGTGCCCTTCCTTCTCTTCCTCAACATGTTTGACATTAGGGCTCACTCTGACTTCTAGGCAATCATTTAAGAGAATAATTTATTACCTTTGACTTGATCGTGCTTCTTAACATGGGGTTTAGCTTGAAGGGGTACATGTCTCTTGGCTTTTGCAATGGTTTTGGTTTTTGAGAGTACCAATTACTACAAACACTTGTGTTTTCTCAAGCTGTCCTCAGAGATTGACTTATGGCCGCATATGTCACAAGAGAACGTCTTACGATTCATTTAAAATTCTTCCCAAAACCCCGTGTGAACTATTTTAAGATGCTTGTAATAAGTAGAAGTGGCAGTGAATGTAGTAGTGTCAGTGCATTAATGGGGAGGAAGGGACACTACTTGCTGATCTTCTTTCTCTGATATTTTGGGGCAGCAGACTTCATTTTAGCGATTTCAATGTGTGCAAGTTAAATTCAAAAATTAATTACAATTACAATGCCGCTCTGGGGTTTTAAAGGAGCGCCGTCAAATGGAATAGCAAATGAGACATTTTTATAATGGGGCAGCTAACCAGTTGAGTTTAGTAGCTGACGACTGTTAATACATGTGTCATTTAGTTAGACAGCTTGAATATACTCGAGAGAATTGCTATTGCAGATTTAAATGCCAATGGAACATTTCCAGACAAGGGTTTAATTAATTAATGGCAATATCAATATAAGGAAGCTAAGATAAATATAGGAAGGTAAACAATCGCTATTGACTAAAGTAATCAGTATAGTATGAAGTGTATTATGATAGAATGCTTAAGTAATAAGAAGCAGTGATTAGTGAATGGATTAGGGGAAATGAATTTTTATGTTTTGATTATTTTTCAAGTGGGGGTTTAGGAGATTTGGCATATCTAGTACTCAGGACTCAGGCAACTTGTTCTCAAAAATGAAGCTTGTGGATTCTGCAGCTGCAATCGTATACCCAGAGTTCCTTAGAGTAGAATTTGACATAGTAGGTGGTGGTTGGTTTGCACTTATTGCCAGCAGTCATATCGGGGAGGTTGAGAGCCTTCTTTGCCTTGTCCAATTGCTTTTAAAGTCTGGGCTTCAACTTGGGCTGTGCTATAACTTAATCTTCAATATCGGGATACACCTTCCTTTCTAGCTTCTCAGCATCATTACTCTTGAGTACTACGGCCTTGGGGTCAAGCAAAACCCACATCTGATCCTCCAGCTCCCTTGCTACAGCAAGAAGTCTTGATGTTTTGGTGCATTTATAACCCACACTCCTCATGGATTTGTTCTCCTTCAACCATTTATCGAGTAAGATATTCAGGCACATGAATCTCGAAGTTTGGGGTCTGAAAGGAATGTCAACGAAGAAGTTGACCAGCGATTGAAGTATCATGGCAATTCGCACCCCTTGAGTTGTCAATGCTCGTGCAGAATTAAAAGCGTGTCTCGAAGGATTGCACAAAGTTTTCGCCTTGCGATTGCGCATGAACTTGCCAGGCTTCCAAACAATAGAGGTGTTGAACTCGACGACTGGGAACTTGTCAACTTTCAAGAATTCAAACACGTCAACTTGGATATCACTTAGAACTTTGAAATATGAAAGCTACTCGCTCACATCGCAATTATATTCGTCGATAAAGGAATGGAATAGCTTACTGAAGCTCTTACGGAGCTGGCCATTTAAATAGCTTTGGAACACTGTGGCTTTCAAAGCGTTGAAAATCTTTAAGTACTTCTCAGGCATTTTCTCTATAGTCCTTGGTGAGAGATAGAATAATTCTTACCAGTGGCGACCTCGCCATAACGCTTATTTAGTAATGAGAGGTAAGCTGTGTTATAGACCAGGTTTCTTAACTCAAGCAGCTGCTCTGGTTGCAGCATCAATACGATGTTAAGCTTACGTTCAATCAAGCCGTCGGCAGTGTCTTCCAAAATAGCAACTGCCTTCATTATGCTCACCTACATATGGATTTAAAATCAATGCCTTACTGATTTGTCTGGAATCTCTAGCAAGGTAAATGGGAGGAGAGATTGTGAAAGGTTCCAGTGATCCTTTAGCATCAGATCGAATTTCATTAACTGACTTGGGGCTCAGGATAGTTGAAGAAATCATAGGCAGTGTCGATAGTAGAGCCAGTCATCACTTGGGGTTGTTTGGATTCCTCAAGTTGATTTTCCTTGACTCCCAATAGTTGAAGGCCAGCTTAAGTATTCATAAATGAAGATGGGGCAAAATTAGGAATAGCAGTGTCAATCACGACTTCTTCAGCGTCAGAATCTTCTATGATTAAGGGCTTGTGCATGCGTTGATGGTGTCTGCTCATTGTGCGTTTAAACATCCATTTGCCACAAACTTGGCAAGGAAGTTGGTCGAACTGGCTCTACGATTTTGCATATCTAAAGTTAATAAATAAGAAGGGGAATTCTTACTTTAAAAGTGGGCCGCTGCTCTGGTTGCTGGCTTGCTTCAACTGATACCTTAACATTTAAATTAATATTATAGGGAGATAGTTGGCAGAGATTCATAACTGCTAAGAAGCAGTCTATACTGTAGTGGAAATTTTCCGTCTAAATAGAAATTGGTAAAAGTATTTAAAGAGCTTGGGTTTCAAGAGCAACATATATATATAAACTTACCAGACCCATGAATAAGGTAAGTCCAACCATTAATT
>ARYC01009407.1:0-12872 GCA_000711775.1 Oxytricha trifallax | reverse complement strand
CCTATCGCAACTTGAAGTTTATTTTTTGTTTTGAAACCTTATGCTGGAATTGTCAAAGTAAAAAGTTTTATGACATGACAGAGCATCGCAAAAAGCATTAAATTCTATCCTTGTCAAGCAACTAAATAAATAAAAAGATATGGAATAACTCAAATTCGGGATATTTATTTAAAATACTTCGAATTTAATCAAATTTAATCTCAATTCTTGCAAGCTTGAAGATATTTGGAAATTCAAAGAACGAAAAAGCCAGGAATAAACTCATTTTTAAAGCAATTTATTAATGGGACTTTAAGTTGTTTCAAATAAACTTAATTGTTAAATCTATAAAGGATTTCTATGTCATTTTGCAAATCTTTATTGTTACAAGCCAAGATTTCCTTATAAGCTTCAAATTTAGATGATTTCTAGATAACCAAAGCACGATAATTTTAAGTTAACACATTCTAAAAACTTATCTGCAATAAAAGACAAATCATTAAAAATCCTTATGAAATGTAAGCATTAATTTGTCAGTATTGAGCTCATCTATCCTTAGACTGAATTCCGGGTGACGCCAATTCACGGATTTTGTAGCCAAGCATTCAATACAGAGATCTGTGTAGTTTGACGCTTATCGAGTGACCACTAAATGTTCAAATCATTCGTAAGCTTAATCGAGTTTCAATAATCGTGAATTGCATTCGGAATCGACATTTTAAGAACAATAATAAAAATAAATCTCAATTCACCAGATTATATTAACGATGGCTATATTGTGTACATTTGTCAGAGGTCGCGGTGGACTACCTCTCATAAAATTAACATAACAATGTTTTTTACTTTTAAAAAGTTTGCTATTTTAATTGAATATTATGACTTCGATGAAACTCTCAAAGGGTTACTTCTCTGCGAAGCTATAATAAACAAATATATATATATATTTAGGATTGTTCGATGTAAAAATGTCTGTAAATGATTTAAGAATGTCATTTTCATTTATAAATCGTTACGAGACCCATAATTTCCTTCTAAGCAGCAAGTTTAGATGATTCAGAGCACTAAAACATATTTTATTTTTTATTTAGTTCTTACAGAATTAATCAAAACATTAGAAGTTTGAATTTGATGAAAGATCAAAACAAATCCAAATTGCTGATGCAAAAATCTAATCAAATTTTCCATTTATTTCCATTATTTGACATAATATTTCAATTTTAACTCAATAAATTTAAAGGTCATTTGGTGATTTCTACAATCGCAAAGCTAGAAATTTACACTAATCTTTATAGCAACTTGAAGTTTATTTCTTGTTATAAAATCTTATACTGGATTTGTCAAAGTAAAAAGTTTTTGTGATATGACAAAGCTTCGCAAAGTGCTTTAAATTATATCCTTGTCAAGCAACTAAATTATTAAAAAAAGATATGGAGTAACTCTATTTCGGAATATTTATTTAAAATACTTTGAATTTAATAAACATTAATCCCAATTGTTGCAAGCTTGAAGATATTTGGATATTCAAAGAACGAAATCTTGAATGAACACAGTTTTAAAGCACAATATTAATGGGACTTTAAGTTGTTTCACATAAACTTAATTGTTTGATCAAATAGTTTCTATAAATTATTTGAGTGCCATTTTGCAAATCTTTATCTCTAAAGGTTTTTGTTACGAGCCATGATTTCATTCTAAGCTTAAAATTTAGATGATTTCTAGATATTCAAAGCACGATAATTTTAAGGAAACACACCATAAAGCTAATCAGCAATATAAGACAAATCATTAAAAATCCTTATAAATTTTAAGCATAAAATTGTTAGTATTGAGCTCATCTATCCTTAGACTGAATTCCGGGTGACGCCAATTCACGGATTTTGTAGCCAAGCATTCAATACAGAGATCTGTGTAGTTTGACGCTTATCGAGTGACCACTAAATGTTCAAATCATTCGTAAGCTTAATCGAGTTTCAATAATCGTGAATTGCATTCGGAATCGACATTTTAAGAACAATAATAAAAATAAATCTCAATTCACCAGATTATATTAACGATGGCTATATTGAGTACATTTGTCAGAGGTCGCGGTGGACTACCTCTCATAAAATTAACATAACAATGTTTTTGACTTTTGAAAAAGTATGCTATTTGAATTGAATATTATGACTTCGATGAAACTCTCAAAGGGTTACTTCTCTGCGAAGCTATAATAAACTAATATATATATTTATGATTGTTCGATGTAAAAATGTCGGTAAAATTGATTTTACAAAGAATGCCATTTTCATTTATAAATCGTTACGAGGCATAATTTCCTTCTAAGCAGCAAATTTAGATGATTCAAAGCACGAAAGCATATTTTATATTATTTAGTTCTTACAGAATTAATCAAAACATAGAAGTTTGACTTTGACGATAGATCAAAGCAAATTTTAATTTCTCACTAAAAAATATATTCAAATCTGCCATTTTTTCAAAATTTAACATAAAAATTTCAATTTTACTCAATAAATTTTAAGGTCATTTGATGATTTCTACAATCGCAAAGCTAGAAATTTACACTAATGCCTATCGCAACTTGAAGTTTATTTTTTGTTTTGAAACCTTATGCTGGAATTGTCAAAGTAAAAAGTTTTATGACATGACAGAGCATCGCAAAAAGCATTAAATTCTATCCTTGTCAAGCAACTAAATAAATAAAAAGATATGGAATAACTCAAATTCGGGATATTTATTTAAAATACTTCGAATTAATCAAATTTAATCTCAATTCTTGCAAGCTTGAAGATATTTGGAAATTCAAAGAACGAAAAAGGCAGGAATAAACACATTTTAAAAGCACACTATTAATGGGACTTTAGTTTGTTTCTCATAAACTTATTTGTTAGATCTAATAGTTTCTATAAAGGTTCTTTTTCTATGTCATTTGCAAATCTTATTGTTATACAAAGCTATGAGTCCTTCACCAGACTCCAAACTTTAGATATTTTCAAAGCACGATAATTTTAAGTTAACACATTCTTAAAGCTTATCAGCAAAATAAGACAAATCATTATAAATTTTTATTAAATATAAGCATAAAATTGTCAGTAATGAGCTCATTTATCCTAGACTGAATTCCGGGTGACGCCAATTCACGGCTTTTGTAGCCAAGCATTAAAAACATAGATCTGTGTGTAGTTTGACTCTTATCGATTGACCATGTTCAAATCGTTCTTAAGCTAAATCGAGTTTTAATAATCGTGACTTGCATTCGGAATTGACATTTTGAGTACAATAATAAAAATAAATCTCAATTCACCAGATTTATTAACGATGGCTATATTGTGTACATTTGTCAGAGGTCGCGGTGGACTACCTCTCATAAAATTAACATAACAATGTTTTTTACTTTTAAAAAGTTTGCTATTTTAATTGAATATTATGACTTCGATGAAACTCTCAAAGGGTTACTTCTCTGCGAAGCTATAATAAACAAATATATATATATATTTAGGATTGTTCGATGTAAAAATGTCTGTAAATGATTTAAGAATGTCATTTTCATTTATAAATCGTTACGAGACCCATAATTTCCTTCTAAGCAGCAAGTTTAGATGATTCAGAGCACTAAAACATATTTTATTTTTTATTTAGTTCTTACAGAATTAATCAAAACATAGAAGTTTTTGACTTTGACGAGAGATAAAAGCAAATTTTAATTTCTTATTTAAAAATATTTTCAAATCTGCATTTTCAAAATTTAACATAAAAATTTCAATTTTACTCAATAAATTTTAAGGTCATTTGATGATTTCTACAATCGCAAAGCTAGAAATTTACACTAATGCCTATCGCAACTTGAAGTTTATTTTTTGTTTTGAAACCTTATGCTGGAATTGTCAAAGTAAAAAGTTTTATGACATGACAGAGCATCGCAAAAAGCATTAAATTCTATCCTTGTCAAGCAACTAAATAAATAAAAAGATATGGAATAACTCAAATTCGGGATATTTATTTAAAATACTTCGAATTTAATCAAATTTGATCTCAATTCTTGCAAGCTTGAAGATATTTGGAAATTCAAAGAACGAAAATGCCAGGAATGAACTCATTTTTAAAGCACTTTATTAATGGGACTTTTGTTTGTTTCTCATAAACTTATTTGTTAGATCTATAAAGGTTTTCTATGTCATTTTGCAAATCTTATTGTTACAAGGTATGATTTCTTTTAAGCTTCAAATTTAGATGCTTTCAGATATCCAAAGACGATAATTTTAAGTTAACACATTCTAAAAACTTATCTGCAATAAAAGACAAATCATTAAAAATCCTTATGAAATGTAAGCATTAAATTTGTCAGTATTGAGCTCATCTATCCTTAGACTGATTTCTGGGTGACGCCAATTCACGGCTTTTGTAGCCAAGCATTCAATACATAGATCTGTGTAGTTTGACGCTTATCGAGTGACCACTAAATGTTCAAATCATTCGTAAGCTTAATCGAGTTTCAATAATCGTGAATTGCATTCGGAATCGACATTTTAAGAACAATAATAAAAATAAATCTCAATTCACCAGATTATATTAACGATGGCTATATTGTGTACATTTGTCAGAGGTCGCGGTGGACTACCTCTCATAAAATTAACATAACAATGTTTTTTACTTTTAAAAAGTTTGCTATTTTAATTGAATATTATGACTTCGATGAAACTCTCAAAGGGTTACTTCTCTGCGAAGCTATAATAAACAAATATATATATATATTTAGGATTGTTCGATGTAAAAATGTCTGTAAATGATTTAAGAATGTCATTTTCATTTATAAATCGTTACGAGACCCATAATTTCCTTCTAAGCAGCAAGTTTAGATGATTCAGAGCACTAAAACATATTTTATTTTTTATTTAGTTCTTACAGAATTAATCAAAACATAGAAGTTTTTGACTTTGACGAGAGATAAAAGCAAATTTTAATTTCTTATTTAAAAATATTTTCAAATCTGCCATTTTTCAAAATTTAACAAAATTTCAATTTTACTCAATAAATTTAAAGGTCATTTGGTGATTTCTACAATCGCAAAGCTAGAAATTTACACTAATCTTTATAGCAACTTGAAGTTTATTTCTTGTTATAAAATCTTATACTGGATTTGTCAAAGTAAAAAGTTTTTGTGATATGACAAAGCTTCGCAAAGTGCTTTAAATTATATCCTTGTCAAGCAACTAAATTATTAAAAAAAGATATGGAGTAACTCTATTTCGGAATATTTATTTAAAATACTTTGAATTTAATAAACATTAATCCCAATTGTTGCAAGCTTGAAGATATTTGGATATTCAAAGAACGAAATCTTGAATGAACACAGTTTTAAAGCACAATATTAATGGGACTTTAAGTTGTTTCACATAAACTTAATTGTTTGATCAAATAGTTTCTATAAATTATTTGAGTGCCATTTTGCAAATCTTTATCTCTAAAGGTTTTTGTTACGAGCCATGATTTCATTCTAAGCTTAAAATTTAGATGATTTCTAGATATTCAAAGCACGATAATTTTAAGGAAACACACCATAAAGCTAATCAGCAATATAAGACAAATCATTAAAAATCCTTATAAATTTTAAGCATAAAATTGTTAGTATTGAGCTCATCTATCCTTAGACTGAATTCGGGTGACGCCAATTCACGGATTTTGTAGCCAAGCATTCAATACAGAGATCTGTGTAGTTTGACGCTTATCGAGTGACCACTAAATGTTCAAATCATTCGTAAGCTTAATCGAGTTTCAATAATCGTGAATTGCATTCGGAATCGACATTTTAAGAACAATAATAAAAATAAATCTCAATTCACCAGATTATATTAACGATGGCTATATTGTGTACATTTGTCAGAGGTCGCGGTGGACTACCTCTCATAAAATTAACATAACAATGTTTTTTACTTTTAAAAAGTTTGCTATTTTAATTGAATATTATGACTTCGATGAAACTCTCAAAGGGTTACTTCTCTGCGAAGCTATAATAAACAAATATATATATATATTTAGGATTGTTCGATGTAAAAATGTCTGTAAATGATTTAAGAATGTCATTTTCATTTATAAATCGTTACGAGACCCATAATTTCCTTCTAAGCAGCAAGTTTAGATGATTCAGAGCACTAAAACATATTTTATTTTTTATTTAGTTCTTACAGAATTAATCAAAACATAGAAGTTTTTGACTTTGACGAGAGATAAAAGCAAATTTTAATTTCTTATTTAAAAATATTTTCAAATCTGCATTTTTCAAAATTTAACATAATATTTCAATTTTACTCAATAAATTTAAAGGTCATTTGGTGATTTCTACAATCGCAAAGCTAGAAATTTACACTAATCTTTATAGCAACTTGAAGTTTATTTCTTGTTATAAAATCTTATACTGGATTTGTCAAAGTAAAAAGTTTTTGTGATATGACAAAGCTTCGCAAAGTGCTTTAAATTATATCCTTGTCAAGCAACTAAATTATTAAAAAAAGATATGGAGTAACTCTATTTCGGAATATTTATTTAAAATACTTTGAATTTAATAAACATTAATCCCAATTGTTGCAAGCTTGAAGATATTTGGATATTCAAAGAACGAAATCTTGAATGAACACAGTTTTAAAGCACAATATTAATGGGACTTTAAGTTGTTTCACATAAACTTAATTGTTTGATCAAATAGTTTCTATAAATTATTTGAGTGCCATTTTGCAAATCTTTATCTCTAAAGGTTTTTGTTACGAGCCATGATTTCATTCTAAGCTTAAAATTTAGATGATTTCTAGATATTCAAAGCACGATAATTTTAAGGAAACACACCATAAAGCTAATCAGCAATATAAGACAAATCATTAAAAATCCTTATAAATTTTAAGCATAAAATTGTTAGTATTGAGCTCATCTATCCTTAGACTGAATTCCGGGTGACGCCAATTCACGGATTTTGTAGCCAAGCATTCAATACAGAGATCTGTGTAGTTTGACGCTTATCGAGTGACCACTAAATGTTCAAATCATTCGTAAGCTTAATCGAGTTTCAATAATCGTGAATTGCATTCGGAATCGACATTTTAAGAACAATAATAAAAATAAATCTCAATTCACCAGATTATATTAACGATGGCTATATTGTGTACATTTGTCAGAGGTCGCGGTGGACTACCTCTCATAAAATTAACATAACAATGTTTTTTACTTTTAAAAAGTTTGCTATTTTAATTGAATATTATGACTTCGATGAAACTCTCAAAGGGTTACTTCTCTGCGAAGCTATAATAAACAAATATATATATATATTTAGGATTGTTCGATGTAAAAATGTCTGTAAATGATTTAAGAATGTCATTTTCATTTATAAATCGTTACGAGACCCATAATTTCCTTCTAAGCAGCAAGTTTAGATGATTCAGAGCACTAAAACATATTTTATTTTTTATTTAGTTCTTACAGAATTAATCAAAACATAGAAGTTTTTGACTTTGACGAGAGATAAAAGCAAATTTTAATTTCTTATTTAAAAATATTTAATCTGCCATTTTTTCAAAATTTAACATAAAAATTTCAATTTTACTCAATAAATTTTAAGGTCATTTGATGATTTCTACAATCGCAAAGCTAGAAATTTACACTAATGCCTATCGCAACTTGAAGTTTATTTTTTGTTTTGAAACCTTATGCTGGAATTGTCAAAGTAAAAAGTTTTATGACATGACAGAGCATCGCAAAATGCATTAAATTCTATCCTTGTCTAGCAACTAAATAAATAAAAAGATATGGAATAACTCAAATTTGGGATATTTATTTAAAATACTTCGAATTTAATCAAATTTGATCTCAATTGTTGCAAGCTTGAAGATATTTGGATATTCAAAGAACGAAAATGCCTTGAATGAACACATTTTAAAAGCACTTTATTAATGGGACTTAAGTTGTTTCACATAAACTTAATTGTTAAATCTATAAAGGATTTGTATGTCATTTTGGAAATCTTTATTGTTACAGTATGATTTCTTTTAAACTTCAAATTTAGATGATTTCTAGATATTCAAAGCACGATAATTTTAAGTTAACTCATTTTTTAAGTTTATCAGCAATTTAAGATAAATCATGATAAATCCTTATTAAATGTTAGCATAAATTTTTTCAGTATTGAGCTCATCTGTCCTTAGATTGTATTCCGGGTTACGCCAATTCACGGCTTTTGTAGCCAAGCATTGAAAACATAGATCTTTGTAGTTTCACGTTTTTCGAGTGACTACAAGATGTTCAAATCGTTTTAAACTATATCTAGTTTCAATAATCGTGACTTGCATTCGGAATCGACATTTTAAGAACAATAATAAAAATAAATCTCAATTCACCAGATTATATTATGACTATATTTTGTACATTTGTCAGAGGTCGTGGTGGACTACTTCTCATAAAATTAGCATAACGATGTTTTTGACTTTTAAAAAGTTTGCTATTTTAATTGAATATTATGACTTCGATGAAACTCTCAAAGGGTTACTTCTCTGCGAAGCTATAATAAACAAATATATATATATTTTTATGATTGTTCGATGTAAAAATGTCTGTAAATGATTTAAGATTGTCATTTTCATTTATAAATCGTTACGAGACCCATAATTTCCTTCTAAGCAGCAAGTTTAGATGATTCAGAGCACTAAAACATATTTTATTTTATTTAGTTCTTACAGAATTAATCAAAACATAGAAGTTTGACTTTGACGAGAGATCAAAGCAAATTTTAATTTCTTATTTAAAAATATTTTCAAATCTGCATTTTTCAAAATTTAACATAAAAATTTCAATTTTACTCAATAAATTTTAAGGTCATTTGATGATTTCTACAATCGCAAAGCTAGAAATTTACACTAATGTCTATCGCAACTTGAAGTTTATTTTTGTTTTGAAACCTTATGCTGGAATTGTCAAAGTAAAAAGTTTTATGACATGACAGAGCATCGCAAAAAGCATTAAATTCTATCCTTGTCAAGCAACTAAATAAATAAAAAGATATGGAATAACTCAAATTCGGGATATTTATTTAAAATACTTCGAATTTAATCAAATTTGATCTCAATTCTTGCAAGCTTGAAGATATTTGGAAATTCAAAGAACGAAAATGCCAGGAATAAACTCATTTTTAAAGCACATTATTAATGGGACTTTTGTTTGTTTCTCATAAACATATTTGTTAGATCTAATAGTTTTTTATAAAGGATATGTATACAATTTTGCAAATCTATATTGTTTAAAGCTATGATTCCTTCTTAAGTCCAACATTTAAAATATTTTCAGATATTCAAAGCACGATAATTATAAGCTAACACATTCTTGAAGCTTATCAGCGATATAAGACAAATCATTAAAAATGCTTATAAAATGAAAGCATAAAACTTGTTAGTATTGAGCTCATCTATCCTTAAGCCGAAATCCGCGTGACGCCAATACACGGCTTTTGTAGCCAAGCATTCAAAACATAGATCTGTGTAGTTTCACGCTTATCGAGTGACCACAAAATGTTCAAATCATTCGTAAGCTAAATCGAATTTCAATAATCGTGAATTGCATTCGGAATCGACATTTTAAGAACAATAATAAAAATAATCTCAATTCACCAGATTATATTAACGATGGCTATATTGTGTACATTTGTCAGAGGTCGCGGTGGACTACCTCTCATAAAATTAACATAACAATGTTTTTTACTTTTAAAAAGTTTGCTATTTTAATTGAATATTATGACTTCGATGAAACTCTCAAAGGGTTACTTCTCTGCGAAGCTATAATAAACAAATATATATATATATTTAGGATTGTTCGATGTAAAAATGTCTGTAAATGATTTAAGAATGTCATTTTCATTTATAAATCGTTACGAGACCCATAATTTCCTTCTAAGCAGCAAGTTTAGATGATTCAGAGCACTAAAACATATTTTATTTTTTATTTAGTTCTTACAGAATTAATCAAAACATAGAAGTTTTTGACTTTGACGAGAGATAAAAGCAAATTTTAATTTCTTATTTAAAAATATTTTCAAAATCTGCCATTTTTTCAAAATTTAACATAAAAATTTCAATTTTACTCAATAAATTTGTAAGGTCATTTGATGATTTCTACAATCGCAAAGCTAGAAATTTACACTAATGTCTATCGCAACTTGAAGTTTATTTTTTGTTTTGAAACCTTATGCTGGAACTGTCAAAGTAAAAAGTTTTATGACATGACAAAGCATCGCAAAAAGCATTAAATTCTATCCTTGTCAAGCAACTAAATAAATAAAAAGATATGGAATAACTCAAAATCGGGATATTTATTTAAAATACTTCGAATTTAAGCAAATTTGATCTCAATTCTTGCAAGCTTGAAGATATTTGGAAATTCAAAGAACGAAAATGCCAGGAATAAACACATTTAAAAAGCAATTTATTAATGGGACTTTAAGTTGTTTCAAATAAACTTAATTGTTAAATCTATAAAGGATTTCTATGTCATTTTGCAAATCTTTATTGTTACAAGCCAAGATTTCCTTATAAGCTTCAAATTTAGATGATTTCTAGATAACCAAAGCACGATAATTTTAAGTTAACACATTCTAAAAACTTATCTGCAATAAAAGACAAATCATTAAAAATCCTTATGAAATGTAAGCATTAAATTTGTCAGTATTGAGCTCATCTATCCTTAGACTGAATTCCGGGTGACGCCAATTCACGGATTTTGTAGCCAAGCATTCAATACAGAGATCTGTGTAGTTTGACGCTTATCGAGTGACCACTAAATGTTCAAATCATTCGTAAGCTTAATCGAGTTTCAATAATCGTGAATTGCATTCGGAATCGACATTTTAAGAACAATAATAAAAATAAATCTCAATTCACCAGATTATATTAACGATGGCTATATTGTGTACATTTGTCAGAGGTCGCGGTGGACTACCTCTCATAAAATTAACATAACAATGTTTTTTACTTTTAAAAAGTTTGCTATTTTAATTGAATATTATGACTTCGATGAAACTCTCAAAGGGTTACTTCTCTGCGAAGCTATAATAAACAAATATATATATATATTTAGGATTGTTCGATGTAAAAATGTCTGTAAATGATTTAAGAATGTCATTTTCATTTATAAATCGTTACGAGACCCATAATTTCCTTCTAAGCAGCAAGTTTAGATGATTCAGAGCACTAAAACATATTTTATTTTTTATTTAGTTCTTACAGAATTAATCAAAACATAGAAGTTTTTGACTTTGACGAGAGATAAAAGCAAATTTTAATTTCTTATTTAAAAATATTTTCAAATCTGCATTTTTTCAAAATTTAACATAATATTTCAATTTTACTCAATAAATTTAAAGGTCATTTGGTGATTTCTACAATCGCAAAGCTAGAAATTTACACTAATCTTTATAGCAACTTGAAGTTTATTTCTTGTTATAAAATCTTATACTGGATTTGTCAAAGTAAAAAGTTTTTGTGATATGACAAAGCTTCGCAAAGTGCTTTAAATTATATCCTTGTCAAGCAACTAAATTATTAAAAAAAGATATGGAGTAACTCTATTTCGGAATATTTATTTAAAATACTTTGAATTTAATAAACATTAATCCCAATTGTTGCAAGCTTGAAGATATTTGGATATTCAAAGAACGAAATCTTGAATGAACACAGTTTTAAAGCACAATATTAATGGGACTTTAAGTTGTTTCACATAAACTTAATTGTTTGATCAAATAGTTTCTATAAATTATTTGAGTGCCATTTTGCAAATCTTTATCTCTAAAGGTTTTTGTTACGAGCCATGATTTCATTCTAAGCTTAAAATTTAGATGATTTCTAGATATTCAAAGCACGATAATTTTAAGGAAACACACCATAAAGCTAATCAGCAATATAAGACAAATCATTAAAAATCCTTATAAATTTTAAGCATAAAATTGTTAGTATTGAGCTCATCTATCCTTAGACTGAATCCGGGTGACGCCAATTCACGGATTTTGTAGCCAAGCATTCAATACAGAGATCTGTGTAGTTTGACGCTTATCGAGTGACCACTAAATGTTCAAATCATTCGTAAGCTTAATCGAGTTTCAATAATCGTGAATTGCATTCGGAATCGACATTTTAAGAACAATAATAAAAATAAATCTCAATTCACCAGATTATATTAACGATGGCTATATTGAGTACATTTGTCAGAGGTCGCGGTGGACTACCTCTCATAAAATTAACATAACAATGTTTTTGACTTTTGAAAAAGTATGCTATTTGAATTGAATATTATGACTTCGATGAAACTCTCAAAGGGTTTTCTCTGCGAAGCTATAATAAACAAATATATATATATTTTTTATGATTGTTCGATGTAAAAATGTCTGTAAATGATTTAAGAATGCCATTTTCATTTATAAATCGTTACGAGGCATAATTTCCTTCTAAGCAGCAAATTTAGATGATTCAAAGCACGAAAGCATATTTTATATTATTTAGTTCTTACAGAATTAATCAAAACATAGAAGTTTGACTTTGACGATAGATCAAAGCAAATTTTAATTTCTCACTAAAAAATATATTCAAATCTGCCATTTTTTCAAAATTTAACATAAAAATTTCAATTTTACTCAATAAATTTTAAGGTCATTTGATGATTTCTACAATCGCAAAGCTAGAAATTTACACTAATGCCTATCGCAACTTGAAGTTTATTTTTTGTTTTGAAACCTTATGCTGGAATTGTCAAAGTAAAAAGTTTTATGACATGACAGAGCATCGCAAAAAGCATTAAATTCTATCCTTGTCAAGCAACTAAATAAATAAAAAGATATGGAATAACTCAAATTCGGGATATTTATTTAAAATACTTCG